>WWPM01003993.1:0-10629 GCA_023279145.1 Glomeris maerens | reverse complement strand
TTACTTTTCCAAGGGCATTGTTGCATTGTCAACGGCGGCGTTTTTGCATTGTTTTATAAATTGGGCCAGACAATTAAAAATGTGGGAAAAAAAATTTCCGCCGCGCCGATTTAGCGAAAATTGGGCTTTTCAAATTTTAAAATTCTTTATAAAATTCCGCCCGCCTTGCCGATTTTAAAAAAATTCCGGACGATAAACGTAGAATTAATTTTGCATGGCCTTATATACAAAAAGAAAATTACTATGTGTCCCTCTGAAGGGACACTGGTAGTAAATGGGTTAACTAAATTGGCACTACTTTCACTTGGATTGGCACGACTTTCTCTGAACTCGCACGAATACAGCTCCATAAAAATTGTAAAACCATCACAAATTAAGTATAGCGCTCCTACTATTTGCTAACTTTTAGTATAGACTTATGTTGAACCGCACTATACCTCCCGACAAGTTTACTAAAACAATTGTCAGTAGGAAGGCAAAAAACGCAAGATTACTGGAGGCACCGGATTATCGAGGGAGGACTGTACTTCAGTACGTTGAGCAGCAAATAAGCGCCACATCTAGCGACCTGATGCAGTTACTTCGCTGGGGAGAATATGCAGCCGAGAAGGGAATAAATTCGCAAAAACAAAAACACAAATTATTAATTTGCCCCTGCTGTGTAACTGTTTTCCTTGTTAAATGTTTTAAATACAGTACGAACACATAAAATAAGTGTCTGTTATACAGTTTATTTGTTGCATTTAGCATATGCAAACATTAATAATTTTTTTTCCTGGTTAAATATGTACTTCGGCTAATCCGGACTTTCATTAATGCGGACGACCTCCGGTCCCACCAAGTCCGGATTAGCGAGCTTTTACTGTAGTAGTATTAAGGTGACCAAAGGGTACGTGACATCTCTCTGACTCGCTGTTTTTCTGACCAGACAATTGCCCACCAAGTTTAGCCCTCGACGCTCTCGCCCCCACCGTTTTCCATCCGGTGTTACAATTTTCCCAGATTAGTAATTCTCAACTAACATCAATTAAAGTGTACACAATTAAAATCATCATGCAAGATTTGTTTAAATGAAAACACGATAATTATATTTAACATTATTTGTTGGCATAACAAAATTTTAAATTTTGAAAATTCTAAAATACCAAAAATTAATTTCTAATTTCGGAAACTTTTTGTGAAATAGAGGGAATTTAAAACGATTACAAATTATGAGTAACGTGGAAATGCGTACTAATAATTAATGAATATGAGAATGTAATCTGATTAAATAGAACTTGATATAATATATTTGAAATAAAATTGTTATATAATTAACTGTATAGAATTCGTTTACAATTGAATCTGAATTGTTGATTGCCTAAAAGAATTACGCTATATAAATATATGTCTATCGGAATATTAATCTTGCCGAGATTTATGCTAAAAGCTTGATTAATGGACATTTGTAGTTGCGCTGTATGAATTAAGGCTTATGAAATTAAAACATACGTTCGAATACATCTATAATTAAGCTAGGTTGTGTTTAACTGTTCAATTTGATACAAAACCGAAAAATGGTAAATATGTCCACTGATATTTTTGATCTTCTGTTGTTTGTTTATTATTTGAAAAATAATAATTATATGCAGGCATTATAAAACTTGTCCACTTCCGGTCGGCCCACCAGAAAACCGAGTGTGCCAAGCGATTCAAAATGGAAAGTTATCCTTCCGTGCCAAATATCGTTCCAATTGGAAGTTATAGAAGATTATGTAACTCATAACAGTCTCGGTAGATGGCGCTTATTTCCTGCCATAGGTTAACATGGGGAGAACTTGGAACTTGGCTAGGGGTGTTCCAATAGTTGGAATGGAGTGCTATTTTCACTATCGGGTTCAGCGAATGATTTTCGTATTTTTACACTGTCCGGAATCGATTCGAAACTTTTGCGTGTGGAGTAAAGTGCAATCGTTCCAGTTGTCCCAGATGGCAAACGGCGGGAGCGAGCGAGAAAGGGAAGTAACCGGGGGCACTTGCCCAGTCAGGAAGTGGCGAGTCAGTTGAACGTCCTGTTGTCTGGAACACAAAATGTAAAATTTGAAAATACATACTACCAATCCATTTAATCTCATAGTAGGCCAATAATCCCCTATATTATATACATAGTTCTTACTGTTCGACAAAACAAAACTAAAAAGAAACAAATAGGAGGAGTACAGATTGAAAACTATTTGCCTTCATTAAATTTAACTTAATCAGTTCAAATTTACGTTTACGGCGTTTTTGATTTTCCACGTTTTGGCATTTGGCGTTCAAGATTTTTGGCGTTTTTGAAGTTCGACGTTGTGTTCGGCGTTCTTGTTTTGGCATTGTCATAGAACCCACTATATGGCGAGCAATTGCACTTCGACGGTTTGTTAGTCGAGAAATTGCGCGCCTGAGCAATTTCGCAGTCGACCAATTGCTGCGCGTCGCAGTCGACCAATTGCTGCGCGACCATTTGTTCGCGCGGAATTGTCGACCAATTGTAGTCGACGAACTTTCCGGACACCAGTCATAGCGTATAGAAGAAGAAATGGAGGGAACTCCCTTTTTTGCCAATCGCTCGCACTAATGGTTCGTTCTTTCTCACTGCGCGGCGCTGCGATCGATGAGGGGCTGAGCAATCACTGAACCCCAATTGGTTTCAATGCATGTTTGACTCGTACGATTCAAACAATTCAAAAACAATAATTATTTTGCTGACAAATTGGAAAATTTATTGATGCTCATGGGAAATTACCATCATTCACAGTAACATTCGTAACAATTAACATAATTCTCATAACATTAATTAAAGGTGATCTGACAAGGTTTTGTAACATACACTGAAAATGACACTGTAGAACAATCACCACAAAATAAGGAAACTAATTTTTGGATGTTTTTTTAAGAAAATTATTTTACGAGATATTTGGAGACAAAGTGGAGTAAAGAGTGAAATGTTTGCACATGCGCAGTTGAGTTGATGACGTCACTCAATGACGTCGACTCCAAGTATTGAAAGCCAAATTGTTCAAACCACTTTCTGGTTGTAATAACCACCTGAGGCATTTCCACAGCACAGGTGCACGATCCGCCATTTTCCCTCGATATTGTTTGGGCCTTTTGGGCATCTCTACATGTAGAAATTTGACAATCAACAGGTGAATCTCCCTATCTACACCTGTTCATTGTCACTCCACTGTAGCAGATTCAACTGCTCACAGCTTGAAAATGGCTACACAGAAAAATCTGAAAATTTGCAGGAAGGTTCCACATTATGTGGTATATATTTCCTTCAAATTTCATAAAAATTAAAAATGTCGAAAATTGCCATGTCAGGTCACCTTTAACATCATTCACATTATAATTCATAAATTTAACAAAATAAATCAACTGACTTTCGAAATTTTGCGATCTTGCTTGGCAGTATTTTTTGATTTTAAATTTCTAGAAATTTCTTTTGTTCAAAAATAAAATCGACATCGCATGTGGTGCAATATTAGCCTTTTTGTGTTGTTGCTGTCGTATCCCGATGTGCATTTGGGACAAAACAGTTAGGCATTTCTCTCCTCACGCAATGTAACAACAAATATGAAAAACCCTAATAAATTGCATCCACCCAGCAAACTTAATCACGTGTAATCACGCTCTCAGCAATGCAGCCTCCTTGGAGATTGGAGTCATGCCAGCCTCGGAACGTCTGCAGCGCCACCACGTTCGGAGCAATTGTCCGCTCCCATAGGACGTTATGTATTAGGAGGGGGGGGAGTGTCATGTTGCGATAATCCGGTTTTGCATAATGACTAGTTTTGTTTGTTGTTCGAACCAGTTGTGCAATCCGACCTGTTTCATTTGTTACAACCCTGTTTCTGGTCCTGTCATGTGACATTGCCAACTGTAATAAATACTGAGGCTGACCACTGCATTAGGCAGTTATTGGTCACCTAGTGAAAGCAGCTAGTAGTCTCCTTACTCTCTACTCGAGACACTACATTTTGGCGACGAGGGTGTCCATCAACGTTTCCCCATTGCTGCCCTTCGATGTTTCCATGGACGTGGCTGCACTTGCCCAGCAGTGGGAAAAATGGCTTTCGAGGTTTGAGAACTATTTAGTTGCATCTGACATTGCGGACTCGCGGCGCAAGAAAGCCATGCTCCCCTACTATGCTGGTGAGCAGGTCTATGATGTCTACACAACTCTGGTTGCTCAACAGCCTAAGCCTGATCCCTCTACTGTGAAGTCCGAGGCCGCCACTCCTGCAACTGCTGTTAATGTCTACGCTGCAGCGGCCAATTTTCTGTCGGCATACTTCAGACCGAAATGGAACATCGACTTCGAAACATACTGCTTTCGCCAACGCTCGCAACAAGAAGATGAGACCTTAGACCAGTTCTGCACACACCTGCGTGCCCTCTTAACGTCCTGTGAGTTCTCCGAGGTAAAAACTCAGATCATTACTGCCACCCGTTATACACAGTTCTGACAACGGGCGCTACGCAAGGATGGTCTCACCCCCACCAGGTTACTGGAAATTGGACTGGCGATGGAAGCCTCAGAGATGCAGGCACTCAACATAGAAAAAGCAGTGCCCATGACCCTGAAGCAAGCCGATGCGCTTACTCTCCAGGTACGGAAACTGCGCCCTTGCCCTCAAAGACAGAAACCAGCTCCGTGCTCGAGTGGTGCTACATGCAGGAACTGTGGTCAACAGTGGCCACACCCAGGCGGTCGCGACGGCTACCCGGCCAAAGACGTCACTTGTCGCTCCTGCAGTAAAATAGGCCACTATGCCCGTGTCTGCTGCTCGTCCAAGCCAGCAAAGAATACAACGTCTCGGTCTTCACGGTCAGCATCATCGAAGGAACAGACCTCCTTTTTGCCGGATGTTCCCTCGGATTCTTTAGCTGACGAGTGCATCTCTGCACTTTATCCCCAACGGCGAGCCATCCCAAGCGATCGGACGCCGAAGGTGCCCATACTCTTTGATGTGATCCCTCTCTGTGGGAGAGTAGATTCCGGAGCTACAATCAACATCATCGATGAGGCCACGTTCCGCCACGCACAGTTTGGCTGGCGCCTCATACCCTCATCTACCCAAGTCTTCGCTTATGGTAGCACTACACTCTTGAAAATTCTTGGAAGGTGCACAGTCCTGCTGCAACCCGAGAATCAAACCACAAGTATCCGTGCCTTGGTCTACATAGCGAAAGTACGGGCCGGCCGCCTTCTGTGTTTCCGGACGGCAGTCGATTTACAGTTGTTGCACATTGTACGGTCGGTCGAGTCTTCTAGACAGGACGCGAAGGTCCGCATCGAGCGGCAGTATCCTGTGAAAATTAGCGTGGTGGTGGACTTCCCCCGACCGACTAACGTCAAGCAGATCCAGCAGTTCTTGGGGTTGACCGGTTATTGCCGTCACCTCGTGCCACATTTCTCAGCGATTGCGAAACCATTTTCCAAACTGTTGGCGAAGGACGCTGTTTGGAAGTTGGGTGCTTCGCAGGAGGATGCGGTCCTCAAGTTGAATAACCTGTAATTGGAGACAGATGCCTCTGGTGTAGGCCTAGGTGCCGTCCTACTTCAGGAACGTGACGACGTCCTGGCATTGGTTGCTTTCGCAAGCCAGGGACTAACCAAAGCCGAAGCCAATTATAGTGTGCCGCAACTTGAATGCCTTACCGTTGTCTGGGCCATCAAGAAGTTTTCACAGTATATTGAGTATACTGACTTCACGATCCAGACCGACCATCAGGCCCTTAAAAATGGCTGCGAGAGTTAAAAGAGCCCACCGGACGGTTGGCGCGCTGTTCACTTCAATTACAGGCGCTAGACTATACGGTGCAGTACAAGCCCGACTCCACCAATAAAATGGCGGATGCTCTCTCTTGTAAGCCTATTAAAGAAGCTGGCGAGGAAATACACACGATGGTAGCAGCGGTAACAGTGGTGCCCTATGTGGAATTTCATACACGAGAGGAATGGTCACAAGCTCAGCAGTTGGACTCTGAGTTGGGACCACTGCACTGTCACATCTCTAGCACTGAGATACTAGAGGACGAGGGGCTCGTTCAGAAGGTTCTTGGCAAGGTGGAGTGGTGCGTTATCGACCGTGGGCTGTTATGCCAGTATTGTCCTCCGGCAAAACCTGACGCGTTTGCGCAAGAAGGGTGCTGTAAGATTATTGTTCCCGTGGCGTTGCGGTACAAACTGATCCGTCAGTACCACGACTCCCCGTTGACTGGGCACTTGGGTGGTGCAAAAACCTATAAACGGGTGAAGAAGCTCCACATGTGGAAAGGGATGAAGGCAGACATGATGCGATATTGCCGTGGGTGTCTAGCGTGTCAGAAGGTTATGCCTTCCAACAAGCGGCCCGCCGGCAAGATGCTACACACAGAGCCTTTTGGCCCTTAATCGATAGTGGGCCTTGATCTTATGGGATCCCTCCCTAAGAGCCCGAATCAACACCAACACCTCCTCGTTACAGTGGATTACTTCTCTAAATGGGTCAGCTTGACCCCTCTGCGTACCGCAAAAGCCCGGGCGATCGCAGAGGCCGTGTTCAAACTGTGTTGTACCTTCAGGTTTCCGGACACTGTTCTGTCCGATAATGGGCCATAACTAGTCTCAAAAGTGTGTGAGGAGATGTGGAGAGCTCTGGGTACTAACCCAAAGCACACCACCCGCAGACGAACTTAAGAAAGCGCGTTACCCGCGTGCTCGTGTCAGTGTTGCGGACATTTACACAGGAACATGTAAATTGGGATGCGAGGTTGTGCGAGTTACAGTTCGTAATAAACTCGGCTGTAAGTGAATCGACTGAAGTTGCGCCATGTGACATTATGTTGGGACGCTCACTGGCATATACCTGGAAGCTGGATGTACCAAGTGAGGACGCTATGGTCTCCAGCGACGAAGATCTGAAAGCGTTCGCTGGGAATTTGCGAAGTCGTCTGGCTAAAGTCTACAAGTTTGTTGCAGACAATTTGCAAAGGGCCGGCGACCGTCAAAAGACCCAGTATGACAAGAAACGCTAAGATCGGAAGTTTCAGGTTGGGCACAAAGTATGGAAAGCAACCCATGTGTTGTCCAGTGCAGCAAACAAATTTTCAGCTAAGTTAGCACCCCTCAGGGAGGGACCGTTCGAGATAGCCGAGGTGCTTTCCGACAAAGTAGTGCTGCTGAGAAATTTTGAGACTAAGGCACTTTTGGACACAGTAAACATTTGCGAGTTGACTCCCTTTGTCGAACCGGTAATAGCCGGGTCGCCGATAATGACGCCGCCCGTACTAGACCAAGGCCGCCCTAAAAAAGCCGCCCACCCATGCAACTTGAGAAGTGCATAAAAATATAAATGAACTGTAAACTTCATAAATTTTGATTTTTTGATTGGTTATTGCATTAAGTAGATAGACGGAGAAGTGTAAATTTGTACTTCCCACTCTCTACTGGTTGGCATTGTACCATGCAAAATTGGGCAAAGAATTGTTTTTGCGGGAAATCGGTGAGAGAAACAAGACTTACCAATTACTCTAAAGCAGTTTTAATTTTTAATGTTCGCAATTTAGGTGTAGTGATTGGGATCAAATTGGGCTTATCACACCTTGTGAATAAACGAAAGTGCCCTGCAAAAACGGTAGTAGCCATTTATTTGCATATAATGTAAAAGGGATTTCATGTGACTTTGGCTTAGTTGCAAATACTAGGTGAATTTGAAATGCAAATAGATGCAGTTAATATTTTTCTGGTGGTGAAGACCTAACAGAATTAATTTATGATCAAACGCATGTGCTATCGCGAGTCAAAGTAACGGACGTCGAAAAAAGTGGAATGACGTCAGCTTACACAAATCCAGTTGCAGGTACAATTTCCCGGTTTGTTTATTTGAAAACAATAAATCCTCTGCTCGAGTACACTGTTGTCACTGTTATATCTTCGAGCGAACAGGTCGATAATTAAACAACGATTTACGATGTTCGTTCGACAAGACTGCGCTAACTTGCTGCAGTATTGCGCGTAACTAAATCTCGTCCGGCCGCTAGCGACTTGCGCGGTCGGAGTGTGCGACCTCGCTCGTGACAACTCTGTGCGTATCAAAATTTTAGCCACTGCCACGTATATCTAACTACCTAATCACGTGACACTTCCGGTTGGCTAACTATCACGTGGTTCCGATTGACCTTTCGGAGAGACCTTACGCAACTAATCAAATTTACTTACAACACCTCCCTCTGACCGTCCTATTCCTAAGATTTGCGAATGGGCGGTCATCTTCACGCGGGTTATCTGCTTCGTTAACCCATCGGCCGCGTTGTGTTCACTTTGGGTGTATACTAGATCGACCTTTTTGTCGTCCATCGCTTGCCGTATGAAAAATTTTCTCATGTCGAGGTGCTTTGTCCTCTCCGAGGATGTAGTGTTGCGCGCCAATTTAATCGCCGCTTGGTTGTCCACATGGATTTTAGTGGGTGCTGCGCACCATGTGTTCAGGTTCAGCTCATCCAGGAGGTTGCGCTCCCACACGCATTCGCGCAATGCCTCAGCTAGCACGACAAATTCCGCTTCCGCGGTGCTCAGAGCTACGTTGCTCTGCTTGCGCGTCGTCCACGCGATTGCGCCGTTAGCCAAAAGCAATACGTACCCGCTGTACGACTTGCGGTCAGTCGTATCACTCGCCCAGTCTGCATCGCAGTACATCTTTATCGACTGTGCACTCGGGCTGTACACGAGTTTGTAACTCGTCGTTCCCCGCAAGTACCTCAGTACGTGGTATGCCGCGTTTAAATGGTGTTTACTCGGTGCGCTGCAGAACTGACTCAAGTGCGCCACGCAGAAGCTGAGGTCCGGCCTGGTCCCTGTTGCGAGGTATAGCACGCTCCCAATCAGCGTCCTGTAGCGCGCAGCTTCCTTTTCAGTCAATGCATCTTCTTGCGTAGCTTTCGCCAGTTTTTCGTTTGGCATCAATGGCGTCGATGCTTCTCTGCACTCTGTCATTCCGAATTCGTCTAGGATCTTGTTCGCGTAAGTTTCTTGGTCCAAGGAGATCTTGTTTCCCTTTTGCGCGATACGAATTGACTGCACGTAACTGGCTGGACCCAAGTCTTTGCACTTGAAATCACTTGCTGTGGTCCTTTTGAACTCGCTGATGGCTTTCTCTTGGCCATAAATTAAGAGGTCGTCCACGTACACCGTTACTATTATTCCTCTGTTGACATCCTGGTAGACGCACTTGTCCGCATTGTTTCGTCGGAGTCCTTGTCGTAGCAGGAAGTTATTCAAGTGCTCGTTCCACTGCCTCCCCGACTGATGTAGTCCATACAGGCACTTATTTAACTTGCATACCCATCGGCTGCTTCTTAACTGGTCTTTGGTTGGCACCTCTACGTTATACCTACGCGTGAGCTCAACACCTAATTCTTCAAAGCCCTCTGGCACTTCTACGTACACTTCTTCTTCCAATGCCGCCGTGAGGTAGGCGCAGCTGATGTCTAAGTGGTGGACCTTCCATTTCAGTTCGGTGGCAATAGCCATTAGCAACCTCGTCGTGCGCGTTTTAACCACCGGGCTATAGGTCTCTGTAAAATCCAGTCCGGGGCGTTGCGCGTTTCCCAAGGCTACTAACCTGGCTTTGTAACGAGCTGGTCTCCCTTCTGCATCTCTCTTTATTCGGAAGTCCCATTTGGTGTGAATCGTTCTCATCCCTTCGCGTCGCTTGGTGAAGTCCCAGACTCGATTCCGCATGATGTTCTGGTATTCTTCTTTCATGCTGTTACGCCAGGCTTCTTGCTCCTCTCCGCCGAATGCCTCCTGGACGTTCCTTGGGTCTCGCAGTTCGCTTATATCGGCATAGGCTTTATGGCCATGTGGGCTATAGGGCTCCATCCTGTAGTCCCTATACCGACTCGGTGGTCGTATAGCGCGTCCAGCGCGAGTCACCAATCTTGGTATTTGTGATCTCCGCCGCACATCACGCCTGGCCTCACTTCTCGTCTGGAGTCCGTCGCCCTCAGATGCATTAGTGGCATCACCACCCCGTTGGTCTGGCACATCAGGTATTTGATCCACTTCGTTCCCCGGCAGAGGAGGTTCATCAGGTATTGTTGCCCCAGGTTCGGACGGACGCCGTCCGCGTTCCTCATCGCTTGGTCGCATATACTGATTGCCTTCGCATCTGGGGAACTTCGTCTCATTGAACCGCACATTGCGCGCCGTGATCTTTACTTCTCTCTCTGAGTCCCAGATTAAATAGCCTTTCGTCTCAGGGGCGTATCCGATCATGATGCCTTCTATTGCTTTTGTGTCTAGTTTCTCCCTAGGCATCTCTGTTTTATACCAGGCTTGGCATCCGAAGGCTTTAAGGTGTCCCAAGCCCGGTTTCCTGTGAAACCACATTTCGTAGGGAGACGCTGACCTGGGGTTTGATCTGTTCGCACACCTGTTACGCGTGTACAAGGTGCAGCACATCGCGTCCACCCAGAACTTGATAGTGGAGCCATTTGATTTTGAGTTAATCGATCAAACAGGTTCAATGGAGAAATCCTCAACTCATAAATTAGAAAAAAGGACAGAAAAAAAAATTTTTTCTTCCTTTAATACATAGTGCCAACTAGTTTCGGCTCTGC
>WWPM01003932.1:0-21877 GCA_023279145.1 Glomeris maerens | reverse complement strand
ATTTTTGCGATTTTTGGCTGATCGCGAAATTCGCGAAAATTAGTGACACGCGAAAAATAAGCGCTATACAGTATTATTCAAATATTATTTTTTTTTTTGGCCAGGGGCTATTGGGACGCTGCGGGCTGTTTTTGTCGCGGGCTGTTTTTGTCGCGGGCTGTTATTGTCGCGGGCTGTTTTTGTCGGGGCTGTTGTTGTCGCGGGCTTTTTTGTTCAGGGGCTGTTGTGACCTTGAGCTGTTGTGGTCACAGGCTGTTTTGTCCGGGCTTTTTCGTCGCGGGCTGTTTCGTCCGGGCTCTTGTGACATGGAACCAACAGTTTTATAACATGTTCTAATGTTGTACAAATATCCAAAGCAATGAAAAAGCACCTGGAGTGTACAACCAGACCAGCTGAATTTCCGCCAGAACAGTAGCCTATATCCCTCGTTGGCTATTCTCTTATTCAATACTCGAACATTTATTGGAAAAAATTTTTGCGGCAATTTTGTGTGGAGTGTAACCGTGGGAAGAAACCATTCTCTCACCCCCTCTCTCAATATAGTGTAATAAATATCGGGACTGGTCCACCTGGAATTGAAAACCATTTTCTGTTGTCCCTGTATCAGAAACTTGAATTAATGGATAACGTTTTTGTATATCTTTTCAAATGCAACTGCAGATCCTGCAAGTGGACTAGTCTGAATCTTACATCTTATCAAGGGAGGGGCTAGGTGACATATTTTTGGCAATCGTCCAGCATTTGTTCATCCCCAAATTCAATTTTTGTGGTATTTTATAATTTATCTCCTCAATATGAAGTGGAAATGGAAACTCGGATGTAGTAAGTCTATATAATCAAAGTAATATTTTGACACGAAGTACAGAAAACATCTTATTATACGTCTCTCGCAATTTTGCTGCATGATTATTTATTCAAGTTCTCTTAAAATATTATCTTTAAAATTTCTCGGAGTTTTAGCATTTTTGTGCGTGGAGTTTTATTTCGATTGCCGATGGGAACAATCTTGGAGCTCTTTCTTTAATCGAGCCATCTTAATTTTTGGAAATTAATCGGCTGTGCAATTTTGCCCGAGTCTGCACAAATTGACGATTTCCTACCATACAAAGGAAGATTGTTGAAGTGTGCAAGATCCGAAAATCAATTTAAATATTCAAATTAGCTATGAATAACATTTATATTTCAGAAAATGATCAATTTCCAGCAATATCTCGGAAAGCTAGTCTTTGTTCATTTTAGGATTTTGTGATTTGATACACCGAAAAATATTTCCTTTCACGCCCTAACATACCTTGCATGTATTTATAGTATACAGAATGCAGAGTTTTTTTTAAAGTATGTTGTGACCATACTGCATGAAACTGTCTAATTGATAGTATACCTTAAGCGAATTTATCGTGGAAGTTTGTTAAATCTTTCATTTGTCCCAGGTGTGAGGTCCATGTCAACAATTGGTGATATCACAGAGTAATGTGCAAGTACTGTAACAGTCGTAACACGGGGAAAAACTTGAGAGTGGTGTGGGTCCTTGGTGTCGAAAGTGTCTCTTGCACGTTTATGGCACTGCACACAAGCATACTAGAGCCAGGGCGTGGCGTGAGCAATGAAATTATAAGGAATAGCCTAATTAAGCGACACCACCTATAACGTTTTATGTCGTCATTAAGACTGCTTGAATGGTCATGTGGATGTTCGTATCGCATTGAGTCTTGCTCCTTGGCGTATGGGCGCATTGCTACCAATTTGTTTGGCTTTCCTACCAAGCAATCCTTTGGCAAATGAGTCGTGCAGAGAAGTTCTAAAACAAATTCACTGCCTTGCAGCGAACTGCATTCTCGCTCGTTTATTATATTTTCTCGTAGCAACAGCAATACCTTACTTAATTGCACGCCACAAATATCGAGTGCCCCGAGTCGAAGGTGACATTTCAACAAAATTGCGTCCGATTTACTAAGTGGTACGATGTAGAATTTTGGTTTCGTGGACCGTAAGTGCTGATGAAATGTTAAGTTCTTGTTTTCTGCGAGCATGCATAATGGCGTTCAGTTGAAGATAAATTCTCACTGAATATCCTTCACAAGCCTGAAAATCTTCATAAAATAATATGCATTAGGCACTTATTTTTGTGTATTATTGACAGGCTTGTGTTTAAGTATTTTCCATTTTTACCATGGTTTTTATTTATGACAGTCAACAGAGTAATTCTTGATGTGATTTCGACACAACGTTTCAGTCATGGGACTATTTATTTTATTTTTTTATGATTAGCATTTTTCATTTATGCAAATGTTCAGTGAAATATGAAATTGATGTAGGTTTCCAAATTCAGTAATGAGATGGAACATACTCTGACTGAAGTCGCTATGATTTTAGTTATTGAATTATGTAAATATTTCAATTATTTTCCAAACTTGTCATTTCAATTATCTGGCTTAATAGCCAGTAGCTCGTCGTTATTTAATATTGTTTAGTGCATGATGTGCATGCATATATAATTTAGTTTGATGTCTGATTTCAATTCGACCAAATTTGTAAAAGTATTGTGGATTTTGATTTTCCGTTTCACAAATTTCATGTGAGTTCAGTTAACATCGTTATTGACTACCTTTCCGCAAATTTTGTTGCCAACTTGCCTTTTGCGTAGAATGTTTGTTTGTGGGGCTTAGCGAATGCGGTGATATGAACAGAAACTATTATTTAACTTTGATTTACATTAATGAATCTGATTACACATGCATTTATTCTTTGCTTATCGTTTATTAAATTACCAGCTGTTGCGTTTTATTAAAACTCACCAAATCATTTCCTTTGAGTATTCTTGTTGTTCATCTTATGGTGAGTTATTCAGCACATATACATAACTTGAAAGCCTATGCCGCTTTTGGTGTTGTGACGATATCTATAGGCGATATCTTATTTTTCGGCATTTTGCATTAAGTGATAGACTGCAGAATAGTTGCAGTCAAACAATATTCACCTGTTTTATATTAAAGTTAAACTAAAGAAGGTGCACTCAATTTCCGCAAATCCTTGTACAGTTGCTCAACTTTATGAACCAATAAATAAATAAATATCCATGTGCCAAAAGCAATATTCGCATACCAAACAATCGAGCAACTGCTTGAAGCTTTATGTCCTACAACAAAATAAGCAACGGAATTTCGATATATAGACAGACATTACGAAAAAGTATTTGCACTAGCTGGACATCTGTAAACTATAGACATTCCCCGTTTCCATGCACTGGAAGAGCATTATATTATAGTACACGAGATATTGGTTTTACCACCCAAGTGGATCCAGCTACAATTTTCGTTGGATTACACGTGGCCGTAGTTCTCAAATAAACAAACCATTTTTGTAGGCATACGAGTATATACGTGCGGGTTTTCGGTGCGGACAATATTTTCTAAACTATCGTAAATACTCATTTAGTTCCCCCTTTGTTTAGTTTCCAACTCCAAGACCCGTTCTAAATAATAATAATTTCTCCGGAAACTAGCTGAGTATTGAGTATTTACGGTATTTTAATATCGTTAGTGAACTGGGCAGTTGAGCTAGTATAGTGTTTCCACTCTACACTGGTTGTTTTTTCGTTTGAGTCCGAGTCGGGATTATTCAGTGTTTATAAAGTCTCTGGACAACTTCAACAATTTATTGCAAAGGCAAATGGAAAGATAAAGCCGTGGTAATTGCTACACAATGAGGAGTAATTATTGAAGTTTTTACCTCATTTATTACCCCTCTACATCTGCATCGATCGTTAGTTTCACAAAGCATATCAAGTCTTCAATCGATCTCCAGCCATTGCAGGAAAACGAAATAATACAGGAAAGTGTACGAACGTGATGCATTATTACAGGAAACTGACACACGGATCCTTGAACCCATATAGAGGTGTATTAAATGAATTAAAAACTTTAATACGTGCCTACTCTTCGTTGTGTAATAAATACCACGGCTTTATCTACTTGTTTGTCTTTGCAATAAATTTCTTAATTGGTCCAGTAATGTTATGAAGCCCTGTATTTTCTTGGTGCGATATTTGGGTGATAATTGTGATTATTTCATCCCCAGTCGTGTTTAACTCATTTGTGAATGGCTTCTCAGGTGTCCTTGTATTTTTCACTTCAGAAAACTACATCTTTGTTTAGCTGCATGAGCAGCTGCTACACTCTGCCACACTGTACAAATGTCACTCTACCGAGCGGAAAATTGAAGGGTCAGCAGGCCCTTTTCCCAACCGAAGATGTTATTTTTTGCCAAGTATGTAGGCAAAAAAAGGAGTATACAAATTTTCGATAAATGCTCACTTTCCAGCCCATCTCGCGAAGTATCCTTGTTATTTTTATCGATTAAATTTAAATATTAAATCAATTAGGTTTTTATAGCAGCACATGTTTTTTTCAATGCCAATATTAAAAATATCTTTGCAATATTTCTGATTAGCATAATACCCAGCTTGCATATCCTGTACGAGTATGTTGCGCTATTTCTATCAGTAATATGATATAGGTTCTGAGTGGGTATGATTTCGTGGTGTTTGTCAACAGAATTACTGTTGTTAGAATTTGTGCTTTGGTTGAAAATTTATCTTCTGTCAAGTTAGAGAAGGCGCGCTTTCAAGTTTACAACCTCCATTGCAAAAAAAAACTTGTTATTCTGCCATTGCCTCTGAACAGTGGCATGTATTTCCCGGTAAGCCATACGTGTAGACGTCCAGAGAAGTCAATCCAGTTGCCCGTTTGTTTCTGAAACTTTGACATAACATCTTAACTTTAATATCGAATATTGCATGCTGCATAACATTCAGTTGGCTTTGGATACCCCACTAAGAGTCCCAATCAATGATATATTTGGTTCTTGAGGTTGTCATCTTCACCTGTTTAAAAATGTATTATTACGTTTGATATTAATTATGAATTTCAAAAAAATGATTACTTACACGCATAACTTGTATGCCCATCTAGTGTTGATACTTTGCTGTATAATTTTCTTGCAATATTTATTGAAAGCTTTGCTCGGCAACGATTTACTTGTATTCCGAATTTTAATGTAAATGCTCCTTCCTTAGTTACTGTGAATCTGCTGGTTGAATATTCTCTTCGTTACGAACGAACATAATCGTTTCCTTAGTGTAGCCATCGAGAAGGAAAGAGCAAGCAAGCAGGGATTTTGAATTGTGAGTGTTGTTGAAGCCATTGGGCATGTCAAAGAAGGGGAGAACGTCCTCCCATCTTGGTCTCGTTACTCTCGATTCAAGTCTAAAAGTGCACCCACACATTTCAGCCGTTTTTCTCCACAAACCATCCCATCATCCAGAATTTCAACGGCTTTTTATTTCCCGAAAGTGACTTTTATTTCTTTGCGCTTTCGTTCATTGGTATTTATTTTACTGTTGGATAGTGAAGCCTAACCCAAAAGCGACCCTTGAGCAAGCAATTGCCGACGAGATGCTTGTTAATGGTCTTTACAATTGTCTACTCTACGCATGTATGCGAAAGTCGGTATATATTACCATAAAATAGACTAGATGAACTTGATTTCAGACCCAGATTGTTTCTCTTTCCTTGAATTGTCGCCCCATTTCCCAGACTGTTAAAATAATCAGTATTTTTATAACAACCCAACTCTATCCATTTTAAGTCAATTGTAACTTCAGAACATAATTAAATCAGTTAAGAAAAATGGCGTTTGAAACACAAAGTATTTTTAATGTTTTTTTTTTACCAGTTATAGGACTTACTCGCATCATTAGGGAAGATTTAATATGTCGTAACGTAACTAAATGCATGACATTTCATCCTCAAGTGGCGTACAGGCACTGATGTCACTAGAGAGAACAAGTAGGGCATCACGTGCCTACGGCACTTGAAAATGAAACTTCATCCATTTTTAGCCACGTTACGTCCTATTATATCTCCCTAGTGTTTGTGTTAGAACTTTTCAGTTAAAGATTTGTGTATAGGATTTTATGTACAAGCTATTGTTCCTTTCATGTGAAGGCTTTTATTCATTATACCGTGACGTATTTGAAATGTTTGAAACTGTTTTGTTTAAATTAGATAAAAGCTAGGTTTATGTGAAAATTATGCATTAATTTGAATACAAATTATGTATGCTTTCGGCGTACCCTCAAATTTATAGCGTTATCATTCTTAGGAAAGTTTCTAACTATATGGACAATGTCATTAAGTTTGCATATTTTTCGCTTAGCGCCACTATGAAATACGATTACTGCATTGTATAGCTGGTGTTCGGAAAAAATGTCAATGCCATGTTTTACACATGTTTAAATCGCATCGTTATTAAGCGCACGTTGTTTGCTTACGAAGGCAGTGTTGACACTGGTATAATCCTTAATCCGATTTACTCTCTATATACCTTTGCCAAAGCTTGCATCGCGTAATTTTTGGTGGTAAAAACCTCAACCGTTATCAAGATTTCCATTAACTCGCTCTCGCTCCCAGACGATTCATTACAAAATAAGAGGCGTAAATATGAATAATTGTTGTTAAAGCAAGTTCAAAAAGTGAATGCCTGCCTTCGTGTCTCGCGAAGGGGTGTATGGGTGTGTAGGGGAAAGTGCACGACTAGAAAGGAAAATTTCCCTTCTGAATTTATGATATTTATGCGCTGGTTTTAATCACAGAGCTATCTGCGAGCAAAGAGTAGACGTGTACTTTTAATTTCAATGACGAAGCACCGTTGCTACGCTAGTAATTAATGAACGCTCCCTCATTTTGTCGCGTTGGGGAAAACTTGTGTATAATATGTTGTAAATGTTTCAAGCTGAATATGTTCTAAAAGTTTAAACATTTTTAATACCACTTTTCATTAGCTCTTTTTCTAATATACGTAATATAATGTGATTTAGACAATGCCAATTATGTTTAATGAACGCAGGTTGCCCTATAACATATTTTATATCTAACGTTGTACATTTATTTCTATGTAACCAAAATTATATATACTTTTATTTAATTCATTACGTGTTAATTCAATATAATTTTTAATATAGATACAGGGTGTGGATTAAGTCGGATCATATATTTTCAATAAATTTGAAAGGAAACAAGAAACAATTGAAAGGATGTATGCATGCATAACATTGGTGATGTCATGCATGTTTTGTGCAATGTGTTCAGAATACTGACCTAACAGTCTTTAAACTTAAACTACTCGATTTATAAAAAAGCGGCAAATTAGCCAATTCATTTTGGAGAGTTATCGATGATGTCACCACTACATGTCCCCTCTTGACACATTATGCAGACAGCATTTTCGTTATTTGTGGCTTCTCATGTAAATTATTAACCGTTACAAACTCACTACAACATTCCACGATTTTTTCTTTTTGTTAGCATTAACAAGTTCCTGTGGTCTTACTGAAGTGTTTTAACCCTTTAAGTTTCACAAAATTTTGTCATTTCGTTTGCAATCAATTTCCTGTAGCCTTAATGTATACTCGTATATTTAAATATACGCAGCAAACGTAAAGAGAGAGATAGTTCAATGCATGAGGGGAAGTGATGCCATTAGGATTCATTTGGTCGAAAAGGTTTAACTTGTTACTGGACGTCCTGTATACGTGTCATTGCATTACAATATAAGATGATCTTGTGGAATTATTGTATATCATGCAATAAATACTTGCATAACCGACTAAATATATTATGTGATATTGTGTACCGATTAAGAGAGAACATTTCAAAGACAACCATACTTTCGATTTGGACCACGACTCACTGTGCATTCACATTGCTTTCACATTATGCATGAGATTTCACATGTCAAGTGTGTAATTCGATTTTAAAGAATATAGTCGCTTCCATAGAATACTATACCTCGAATATAGCCTAACTCACTTAGTAATAAATTTGCAGTGACTGACACAGTGAACCAAACGTGGAAATGCTGTAGTTTACATTTTGTGAAAGCAATGCGAATGACTCGTATTATGTCGCTGGTTTGACAATTGCAAAAAAATACGTTTAAAGGAAGTGATGACATGGCCTATGCTCTGTAATATGCCAGAGTGAAAAATTGACTACAAGACTTAAAATATTAAGAAGATTATCGACCTTTTTAGATAATAGCTGCCAGAATGTTGTGAAAATAAAATCAGTTTTGTATGTGTTCGACTAGCCTAAGCTCCAAAATTAATTTTGTCTCGTTGGTTTTTATCCGAAGTAATTCTTTTTTCCTTATTATGATGTAATGTTTGAGTGTTTTTAGTAAGTTGTTAATACTCATTCTGTTTGAATAGGGGTTAGGTTAAAACTTACATAAACTGGTGTTTTCTCCTGATAAAATAAATCGGTACTTGTGATTTATGTATGACGTCACAATGTAGACGACTTGAATGTGTCGAGGAAGATAGTGTCCTACTCGACGTGACGTCATCCGAACATACGCCATGCATTTTGTTCAGTCATGTTTTCTTGGCTGTGTGAACGGCGTGATATCAAGGCGATGTCTGCGAAAGTCATGGGCATCGTCATTCCTTTATACAACTCACACGTGCTAGGGGATTCTGTGTCGGAGCTCTTTTCAGTTGCACCATAATGATCTAGTCTCGATATTTGGCTGCAAGATGTTTCTTTCCTTTATTCGCTCTACGTAGTATAGGGTGTACAAAAAATCTTGCCTTTTGAAAATAATGTTGACAGTCATGATTCTAGGTGACTTATGAGTATGAGCGAAGTTTGACTATACATTGGGGACATCTGTTTATGATGTCAGATGTGACCTTGACGCCCGCCTTCAAGGTCATTCAAAAACTAAGTTTGGTAACTTTGCCGATAGGGATATAGTTCGAATTTAGGAAATATTGGCAACCATATTCTGAACATTGCACGCCGAAAACAGATTTTAAATCATCCAACAATACAGAGCAGAACTGGTCAGGTTATTTGTGCTGCTGCCTTTTACTATATTTCATTGCATTACCCACTTGTCCAATTTATGCAGCGAAGCATATGTCACCTGAGAGAATGCCAACATTATTTTCTTGCAGTGCATGTGTTATGATTATGATGAACATGGCATTCAGTGTAACCTACAGGTGTAGGTACAATTTTATAGAAATTTACCAAACTTGGCAAAAATATACTTGAATATATTTGACATCAGTGCAAAATTTCAGCTGAATCGATCAATCAACACGCCCGCTGCGTGACATCATATTCAATGTTCAAAAATCTTGCAACGTGATCATTTTATTCAACGCTTCCTAAATAATTTCGGATTTCTTAGCTGCACAAGTTCATTGATTTAATACAAAAGTATAGGAAGTGTCGTGTACTTTATTAATAAACATTTAGGTCAATAATATTATCTTTAGAAATTTTATTAAGAAGCCTGCTGCATGTACTGCTAAGTTTTAATCCTTTTTGTGGAAATTCTTGCACCAGTTTCAGTACACCATAATGTTTGGTTCCGTGCAAACTTTTAATTAAAATTATATCTTCTAAACACCATTGCGAAAAATATTATCGCGATGGTAGGCTATCGAAATGTAAGCAACACTGTTCATCGGAACATTGCAACTGTTAAAGAACGCCTCCCAAAGATGGCGCTTCACTACGGTTGTGAGCTTTTTTCGTGCCATTAATGACGTCACGTAGCGGGCTTGTTTATTGATCGATTTAGTTGAAATTTTGCACTAAGATGTCAAATATACTCAGGTATATTGTTAGCAAATTTGGTGAATTTCTATAAAGTTTTCGCAAAGTTATTGATAAATAAAAATGTGAGCTTTTTTTGGGACGCAGTGTACAGGTTCACCAGTTACATGTTTGCTTTCATTGGTCTTTTTCCCTGCAATACACGTACTACGTGAAATTGCTAAAACTAAGAAATTTGTTGCTTTTTCTCTGCTTCAATTCACTTAGAAGTTGCTCTGCTGTACTAATTTCAATGTCCAGTTCAACGTACTAATTTGAACTATCGCTCCAACTATTGTATGTACTAAGGTAGGTTTTGGATAGATCACCCCTGATTTATTGTCATTGAATTTTCAGCTTTTGTTTTAAATATGAGATAATGTATACGTTTTTGGGAGGGCAACAGACATTCATCTTCACCCTGTATGCACTCGAGTATCAGCAGTTGAAACACGGTTGTAGTTAAACTAAAAATGTAACCACTGTGTGTGTGTGTCTGTCAATACCAGTTGACCCTTGAGATCGATTTTTACCTATGAAGATTCGTTTAAAGGTTCCTTGTGTATGTATTAGATATTTGGCGTTCCCAGGGGTTAAATTTGCATATATGTACAATACGTTAGTTTAATAAAATCTTGTTATGAGCTTATGTTACTCGTCATACAGTCTGTAGGCTGCAGTGTACGTGTCTATAAATTAACCCGAAGATCTTAACAATGAACAACATTGTGAATTAGTTTTTTCCTTCCAGAAATAGGGTGGTACCCAAAATGGAGTACCAAAAGGTTGATAACATGAATGGGTGTTTCAGCTGAGGAACTCATTGTCCCTTGTTGGTGAACGAGAAAATAATATTTATGAGACCTACAGTATGTAAAACATGTCACGAGTTTCCAATAAATAATTCTAGCATATCCAGATCCTGGTCTAACATATGGTCATCCAGTCATGAAGCCACGCCTATCCTCGTTCTTTTAACACCCTTTGGAACCTACATCGATTGCAACTGATCCCTGCGATCGTTCAATGGGCGTTTCAACGATCGAGGTAAGGCGTGGTTGAATGATTGATTCATTGCAATCCAAGCAACAAGACAGAGAATATTTTACGCTTTCTGATTTGTATTATTGTTATTCATAAGATATGTGAAATTGAAATGATTAGTTTATGATAGCTTGCATCTAGCACAATGTGAATCAGCATTAAGCGCTCGATGCATAAGTTTTTTTTTTTATTTTTATATCCTATATTACGAAGAATAATTGATGTGACTCATCATGAAGGAAAACTTAAATTTAATACCGTATGACCTTATGGGCGATCTGGCAACTTCGGTAAAAGATTCAGAGCAGCTTGGCAATGGCACCAGAGATAAATGTAGCCGTCACAATCGGAGCTTATCGAGTCGAAGTGCAGTGGATGAACCATCCTTCAACCTTCAGTTGTAATTTAATTTCGGCAGAACCTAGAAACGCGACCAAATATCCTCCACGCATTTCTTCTTCGTTATAGCCTCTTTCAAATATATGACATGCTTTCTTCGGTACAAATTACTTTCATTCGCGTGATTCTGATCTTTTATATATTCACATGCAACTCTATGCAATACTAACCATAGCGTTATTTTAATTTGAAGGTAAGAAATTCATATTTACTTTGTGCCTGTTTCCATTCACGGTAGTATTCGCAAAATAAGTTTACGGTATAAGCAAGAACGCATTTGAACATCGAGAACTTTATACGTACCTGAAATGTATGTATGTATTAATTTTGTTGCTTTTAATTATTTTGGCCACTCGTATGTAAATCTGTGAATATTTGTTATAGCTTATGAAAAATCTAACAAGAGGTTGCCATCCAATACACTAAGACATCTAGTTGTAGGAATTGTTATTATGATGCGGGATATAAAATCTGTAAGAAAATATATGCAGTCAATGAAAATTAATTTGGTTCCGCTTATTGTCTTTAATATTCTTCACGTGCAATGCTCGCATTGATAACGGCTAATGTTAAAGCAAATTTATCACTTTAAGTCTTAAAATGCAATATGAAACATATGCAATAAAATTTAGCGTTCGAATCCAATATCATAAATATGGGATCACTGAATTATGGGTTAGTTGCAGAGTTTCGCCCACCGTAGGCCGAAACTGGCAACTGTTGAATTTCTAGCTGTGATGAGAACAGCTGCGCATTTTATGAGATTCGACAAACAGCGCGGGCAGAGATCATATTGACATGCTGTGAAAGTTCACTTGGATTTCCTGCCATGCTTCTAGTATACAACAAGTCCACATAGATAATTTGATTTCATAGTCAAACTCTTCCTGTCTAATATCTTAGGCATGTCCATGTTGAATGGGTGCGTTCACATGGTAAATTTTACATTATTATTGATCAATATTCGAGTACACTAGTGCACATGATGGATCAGCTGGACAAGCCTACGAGGAAAGAGAACCTTGTATTCATGCAACCTTTCAGTGAACAGGTCTTGTATAAGCAATGCCTTTCATCCCAATCGAAAAAGGATGCCATTTTCTGGAAATTGCATGCATTTCAAGATATTCGCTTTTTTCTGTTTGGGTTGTCATCTTACCTGAAACGTACTCCGAATCTTGAATCGTCTCTTATGCTCACTTAAATTTGAAGAAATGATTATTCGACGCCTTTGCCTTAACTTACCCAATCCTTTGTAATATTGACACCTTAATGGAGGGCATAGGCAATGTTGGGGAACTGTGATATATTTACCCAGCTAGCTGGAAGCAACCGCACAACGATCATTATGGTTTCGGCTTAATTTTGATGAAATTATACTTGTTCTGATTGTTTAGTTATTTGGTTTAAAAAAAATGTGACTATGATTCTTATTTCACTTTAATTGTTAGATTATAATCAGATATACCTTAATGACTGAATTTTTGGCAATATGTAGTTTGTGTCGCCGCATGCTTTACTCGTATACAGCTTCTATAAATTGACCATCTCCGTAGAATAGGCCTACTAAGTTCTTACAAAAAAAACATTTTGCAATATTGATTACTTTGTACGTTGTTTCCACTTTCATTTCTGGATTGCTGCCTTAGCAGTTGGTTAGGCAATGAAATTGAATGTCGAAGATAAGAGAACGACGCGATGCGTCGAGTCACAGCCAAAATCTGGGAAACTTACAGTGTAACATGAAAGCAATGCCCGTGAACCATTTCTCAGATTGGTAGTTTATTATAGTTCCGGTTCTTTGAACTCGTAGTGTTTGAATTATTTTGGGGTATATAAGAAATTTTGACGTTTTTAGTGTTCTATGTGTGCTGCGTCTTCCAAGTTATTCAGTGCTTTCAAATTGGTTTCCGTTGTTTGTCATAGCCATCAAATTGTCATTGAAATATTGTTTGATATCAATTTTATAATATATAATTTATAAGCATATACCTAGCCGTTTCTTGATAATGTAGTTACCTGACGTATTAAAAAGATAAGAATTATCAGGCGTGCAATATGTTGTGGTGCAATTCAAAGTTTCTCTAGGTAAAGTCAACTCACACGGAAGTTTACTGAATCCAATTTCAATAACATTTCCTGTACAGGGCGAGGCAAAAGTCTGGTTCTCGATGTAATATCTTGAAAACGCTGACAGTAAGTAGTAAATGGGCAATCCAAAAATCATATCGCACGTGACCTATGACACGTCGTCTTCAAGGTCATTCAACAACACATTTTTAAAGTGTTTGAGTTAGCATCCTGGTCTCAATTTGGAATTTGTAGATCATTGTCTAATTAATTTAGTAGAGCAAAGTTTGACTTATTGGGTGATGGTGCGAATTTATTTGGAATTTATGTTGAAGTAGGCAAGCCCAAATGCGCGCTGGTTGCAACTTATCTGCCTGGTTTACTGGCTGGCTTAGATGTCAGGCAGAGCAGCTACCGCCAAAGTGTTCAACTTAGCATTCTAGTACGTTTTGTAAAAAAAATATGCAAATAATTGCTGCATTACAGTAAAAAAGGCAGTAATGAAAAAAGTTGGATCATCATGTGATATCGTGAAGGTTTTTACGATGTATGAATTTGTCACTGATCAAGAGACATGCAATGCGTTTCAATTGGCTAGACCTAGAAAATCTATATATATATATGCCATGTTTACTCATAATAATCAGGAACAAGCCTAGCAATGTTTACTATTTCCATTTTCAAAATATTCCATCCAGAGCCAGACTTTTGCCTCGCCCTGCATATTAAAATATATTCCCTCCTTTTATGTCATCTGTGTTTTGAATGCATATTTCTAATATACAAATGTTATCATTATTTCCGTTAATGTTATGCACGTATAATTTAAGGTTGTTCCCATCTATTGTTTTTTGATAATGCGAACATTCCTCCCGTTCAGCAAGAGGAAATAAGTGATCGCAAGTAATTTATTCAGCCGGCTGGAAGCATTAAAATTTCTGCTTGAAAGGAGACTTAACCTTATGTGTTGACTGAACGTTTGGATGCGAAGCTTTTTTAACAGGTGGTGAATTTCAGTTTACTGTAGAGGGTATTTTGCTGATCACGTAGGCTACTTACTAGTTGTGCAGCGTTCGCTGTTTGATAGAATTCAGAAGTACTTTTTCAACTTTGTTAACTCTTTGCATATCAGTGGAATTTTGTGTAAATAAAGGTAATTGGTCTCGTGTCAACTGTAGTGACATGGACGTTAAAAGAACTGAAAAAGGAGCAAGCACGCTTGGTTACTTCCCAAGCAGCTGCAA
This sequence comes from Glomeris maerens, assembly GCA_023279145.1. Taxonomy (NCBI): domain Eukaryota; kingdom Metazoa; phylum Arthropoda; class Diplopoda; order Glomerida; family Glomeridae; genus Glomeris; species Glomeris maerens. The sequence continues at coordinate 7,452 of WWPM01003932.1, read as the reverse complement.
AAAAGAATAATCGTATTGGCTGTTTGGATGCGGCGTTTCTTTTTCGGAGGTCACTTGTAATTCAACTACCGAATTTTTGAGATCGGCTCTAAAACATATGATTGGCAATGCAGGTCTAAGGATTCATTTTTTCCAAAGCCTCGTTTTGCATTCCGAATTTTTTTTGTGCATCACAAGATCGGGGTTGCAATTATTGAATTTCGTAATGCTCGTCTATCTACCTATGTATACCCTCCCTGTATGCATTTATAAGTAAGTATAGAGCCTTATTATAGCTATACACTGGGTGAAATAATGTCAATTTCTCAAAAATGATTGCATGCAATATTTTTTGCTAGAAGTCAACTTCATTCCAGTTAGCACTTAATGCAACATATCGCTATCACTATTGTGTGTTCTGCGGAGAATTTCAATCGGCATCTAAACTAGCAAACCTAATCTAAACCGTATGTTATAACCTTGATAAACTGAAGTTGACTACAACTTTGCTAGGTTTATAACAGTTCCATCGTCCTGGTGTATTTAAATATGATCCTCCATCGTCATACGTCTAGCGTGTGCTTTGTAGGACATGCCACATTTTTCCATATCTTTTGAATTGTGCCTTTACGAATTAAGACAAATTTTCTACTGTACTTCGACAAAAATCGCCGTTAATTTGCAAATTGGCCGGAAAAAATGACGTATGCTCTTCTTTCTGGATTATTTTCTTAGCTAGTTGTTTGCCACTTCTGGTGTCGATTTCTATAAGTCTGAGTATGATTTGCAAATATATATATTGCAGATCTTATAAACTATAGAAGCCAGAATAACATTTTGCAATGTCCTAGTAAGTAGGTAAGGCACCTTTAAAAGGAAAGAAATGGCAAGACAAGTGCAGAATGCAAAATGTAAAGACTGTCAGGTTTTAGTAAATAGAAACATTGCAAATTGGATACGTACCCGTCATAATTACGAACTACACTTGGTCCCAAAAAACAAGGCAACACTTTTAGTTGTCAATAACTTTGCGAAAACTTTAACGTCATTCACAAAATTTGGGAACCATATACGTACCTGAGTATATATGAGATCTTGGTACAAAATTTCAGCTCAATCGATCAATAAACACGCCCGCTGTGCGACGTCATATTAATGATGAGAAAAAACCCACGAAGGCTGTGGAGCACCATCTGCGGGCGCCATTAGGCGTACTTTAACAGTTGCAGTGTTACGGTAAACATTGTTTTTCAGCGCATGTTGCTTACATTTCGATAGCATACCAGTAAAAGATGTCAATTATTGGTTACTGAATGGGCACGCTTTCAGCAGTCCATCATCAACGAAGCTATCGACCAATGGCGCCGCCGTCTCAATCTTTGCATCCAGGTTGATGTAGAACATTTTGAACATTTATTGTAACGAATAATATTTGGTATAGTTAAATGGCTAATTAATGAGCTTGTGCAAGTAGGGATTGCGAAATTATTTAGGGATCGTTGAATTAAATTATTATATTGCAAGAGTTTTTTCACACGTGTTTATTGATCGATTGAACTGAAATTTTGAACTAAGATGTCAAATATACTCAGTTATATTGTTACCAAATTTGGTGAATTTATGTAAAGTTTTCATCAAGTTATTGACAACTAAATTATGTAGCCCTTTTTTGGGACACAGTGTATTTGCAAAGATCCGCAACAGCAGAGTACGCGTACTAATAATAACAGATGCTGATTGTAAGTTACTAAAATGGACAAAAGAAATTATCTGGTGCTCCCTCCAGGAAAAAATAATGAAAGCAAAATGCAGCATGCAAACATGACTAATTAAGTAAGTGCTAACCTATTGCAAAAGTGTAGTACTACTCGTATTGTGATGCTATAAATGTTAACGAAATTAAAAATTCAAAATATGTTGCCGCACATTTAATTTCATGCAAGACAAAGCACTGATGATCCTTGGGGTTGAATTCAACATTGTTTGTTTTGCACAAGGAAAACGAGCAATAAGCAAGTTTTCCTATTTGCACTTGCATCGCTCTAGGAAAGCAAGCAAAACAGATAATATGTTGCATTGTTATTAAATTAGTGAAATGTATGGTATTTATTGAGCCGGATAGATTTTTCGATGCGAGATTCAACTTAACACTGGGAATGTACAGTATCTTATGTTGCATTACAGTACCCCAAGTACCCCTCTTAAATCGCATACCGTCACAGCAACTCTCGCCCTGTGAATGGTTGTGATTACTTGTGATATAAGTATACAATAAATTAAATGAGATCTTTCACGCATTATGAAAGTAATCTTATATTTACTATGTATACACTAATGGGAACGATGATAAGAAATCCATTGGCATCTTTAAAAATAGAGGATATTACTCGGTTACAAGTATTTCCAGGGCTTTTTTCATAATACGCACCCAGACGGCGTTCCGGGACATTTTCCGACGACCGTTAGAAGTTTTCATAACAACTTTGAAAATTTTATGTTTGGTCCACATGGACTTGAATTGCCTTGTCAAATGTAGCAGGGCGGTGGCAAAATAATTAAAATGGTGCATGTGGCTGCTTGTGTATTAAGAACCTATTTATTTACAAAAACGCTCTGAGTATTGGAAAGTTTTGTTTTGAGCTCTTCTATGCTCTTGTTCAGGTTCAAGTTTCGTTTCTGCTGCTAAGTCAGACCTGCTCGTGCTCATCTTGCCCTTTTCAACAACCATTGTACTTGTGCAGCAAATCCTAACATACAAACAGTACAAATGGCGATCACTATACAGGATGTGGACCCGAATGTTTTTTTTTTAAAGAAACAAAAAGAAGGAGCATGTGTGAATCTAACTTCAACAAAAACAAAAACCAGACAAGCGCTCAGAAGAGCCCAAAGCACGACTTGCAACATCTGTAATTACTCGTATAAATTTATCTAATTTTTTGAAGATGTCAATTAATGTGGTAACTGTCGGGGTACGTACCTTAAAATGCGTGACAGTTCTCCTTTAATTTCACGGAACGTTTTCTCCTGTCATTTAGCCCATCCATATCTTTTTTGTTTAACAATTGATGGCCCGGTCTCATCAGGCAAATTGTGTGTATACTACTTGAGGGCGTCCGTTTATGTTTTCAATTGCCCCAAAATAAAAAGTCCAACATTGTCAAGCAAATATAGGAAATTGACACGAAAATCCTGAATTAAATGGACTCTGACATGCGATTATTATTAACTTCAAAACTTCGGCGTTGCGAATTATCCTCAATAAAATTCGATCGGCGGCATTAATATTGGAATGAAGCGTGTGGGAAAGGGGGTAATATTAGTAGTCAAGAAGAGGAAGAATCTCGCATGCGTGTTGTCAAAAATGGTCGATAACTCTAGCAGACGGACAGTATATGTTATATATGGGCAGTAAAGGCCGTTGCAGGCGTCCGTCGGCCTCGGCGACAATTGAAACGATGGAAACGAGGTCGTCGCCATAAATCTGCGACTTGGAAAAAGCCCCTGTGATGGAGGGAGACTGAGAACAAGAAGGAGAAAGTATAGCTATTGCGATTTGGAAGCAAAGTGAAGTGGGCCGATGGGTAAATGCACGCTTGAACAACGACATGGTTTCACGCATTTGTGATTTTTGCCCAACCGAAGTGCGCAGGGTATGTGTTCTATTGGCGCCTGAATTTTCATCCCAATTTTGTTAAACGCTTTCAACCCATTGTTGGTTTGCTATAGCAATTTCCATAGATTTTTGCAAGTTTGTTCATCGATGCATATTTATCACGCCGATGAGATGAATAAATTGATTTCAATATTGCATACTGCAATTCATGAACATTGACGATAATCTTGTCCTGTCATAATAGGGATGTTATATTTAGGTACGTGATCTCTTCATACGCATACGGTCATCAAAGTTTATTTTTGGCGGTGACCTACAATACACTGAGCATGTTTTGTTCTCACTTTGTGTAACCGTATCCTTTTGTAATTGCACTTATTATATCCCATTAAAAACATGGGAAACGTTATACCGGGTGAGTTACAAGTCCAGTGACGGCCTATTGTTTTTGTAAATGAATGGTGTAGGAATGGAAACGCACATGGAAAGTACTCGGCAGGTTGGGCGATATCTAACCATGTGCACATTGGTGACCTTGAAAAATGGGATCAAGGTCATTGAAATGCTAACTTTGTAATTATTGGCGCTAGTGTTCCAAACATAATGCAGCAAACAGATTGAAAATCGGATAAACAATGCAAAAGTTATGTGGAAAAAACCGGAATGTGCAGCCCCCGTGAAAAGCTGTCCTGTGAAAAGCTTTCCTAACCAATACCCTGGTGTGTGCTTCCCTGCTTTGCAATTGCATGCTGTTTGTGCATAACAAGGGAGCTGGCTGGAAAGCTTTTGTAATAATTTTCTATAGCCCTTTATTGCATTTCGTGGCATTCTAAATATTCACTGTCATCCAAGTGAGAGGCAAAGTTTACGAATTCCGACTGTAGTACAAGTGTATGATATATACAGTCGTGAACTTGAAGAAGAAATCATAGAAGTTGCAGCAATTTTAGACGAAATGTTGCGAATAGGAATGTGGAATTTCCACGAACTGTTACCTTATTGTGTTAAAAACAATCCAAGGCTGAAATGTTTCTGCAGGAAATTGAACCATATTTCTTCCAGAGAATATTTGGGCAGAAGATTTTTTTTAATTTATAGATATTCTACTGTATAGATATGCTTTCATTGAATGTTTCTATTTGAATTGAATACGGTGTGATGGCGATTGTCTTAAATGCTCTGAAATGCAGTTGAATCTGAAAACAGTTTAAAGTATCTACGCACATATGCGTATGTTATTGCGCTTGAAAGGAATGTCATGTTTTTATTGCTTAGGCTGTTTGCAATAATATACTGTGGAATTCTTCATTTTAAATAGCACAATTAATTTTAATTATTGAAAACGCTGCTGATCAAAATCACCTGCTTACCCGAAATTAGTACTTGTTAACCCAGGACCTTGGGAAGTTTTGAATATTTGCTTGCAGTACAGATATATCTGAAATTTTCTAGTCTATTGTGACGGAATCTTCAGGTATAGTCATACTTTGCTGCATTACTGAAAGAGTGTTTCGTTGAGCTAGCATATATTTCCACTAAACAGTTTAGGATAGTGCTATTGGTAGGTCTTCGTAAGTTAACCTATTATAAAGTTAATGCGCTCATGTGCAATTAAAAATGTGAATAATTTTCATTGCAAATTTGAAGCCGAATTCATTCCTTGCTGCACATAAATCGTGTGGACGACAAAGCGATATTTCCGACCATTAGTGTAATGGTATTTCCCCAACAAGGTCTCTTAAGCCCCATCCAACTCTCGAAGATCATCTGGTCACGTGACGCAGCATTATGTTAAGCCGTTGTTTCCTTGTGGGCATTCCTCATGGCATAGTGCGTTTCTGGTGGGTTTTTGCCTTTTCTGATTCTCATCTCGAGTGCAAATCAATATATTTCAGTTTTCTAAATATGTTCATTTGCATTATATTTAAACTTTGTAATTTTTGTAGGAAGTTGGCTCCTTTGCATAATGCTTTATTGCTATTGCCATGCAGCTCTTCCCACTTACTAATGGCGGATCTCCTATTTCTCCGTAATGGTTCTACGAGATTAACATGCCTTAACGTCTTCCGCTGTTAGTTTCACTCTTTTTTTTAAGCCTGTCTGGCCAATCGTGGATCTGAAAAAAGTTCTTCATTGTCGGTTAACCAGAAGCGAAATTCGAAAACGCAGCTAGACCCGGCCTAGAGGAGAAACAGTCTAAGTGCAGAAAATTGGAAAATAAATTCAGAGTGGATGCCTTAGTATATTTTTTTCATGAATACGCATCATATAATGACAACTGAGCACAATTTTCTCGTGATGCATGATATTCGCTGATGGATAACTTGCACCGATTTATACCAACATATCCAATTTCTTTATTATGTAATCAGAATCTGATCCACAGTAAACGTTTCGTCAAATCGATTTTCATGAACTCGATATGGATTCTTCAATTCTTCAAGTTAGCGATGCGAAAAAATATATTCGGGACAGCATTTTTCTTTTCACCACCGACATTTAGACTGACTTCATTTCGCCGAATGAAACTCTCTTGTTAAACAGCTGACGTGAATTCGGACACGAGCTTTTATTCTAGCTTGCCCAACCGTCACTTTAAATTACCAGTATGGGTCTCGTCTAGTTTCAATTTGTGAATTCGTACTTTTTCCTACCATGTTATAGAGATACGATTTGAAGTTTGAGCGTCTTGAGACTAGCAGTCAAAGACTCCAAGTGGAATTTTGTCGATAGTATACTATATTCGAAAACGAAATGACAATAACGTTCATGATCGATATTTCAATTGAACAATTACTTTGTAGCTAAGGTCAACAAGTTTAGGATTATGTAACTGAAGCGAACTTTATTACATTTTCGAAAGATACTTTGTATTTATCTAGGGCTATGTAGTATCGGCAACAAATTATATTTATGTACAAATTTTTGAAGACCGCAGTGATTGATGCAGTAGTTATCATCTTTCAAACTTTCGTGTTTTTTATTGATGCAGTAATAAGAGGAGGCTGAGGAGTATGCTAGCCTCGGCATTATGGATTGTAGAAAATACTATAACTTAATTTAGGACATTAAGAACGTTACTCAAATTAAATTGCCTTTGTGAACTCGTCGAGGTATGTTTTAAATGATATATCTGATTTTCACGCAAGGTCATTATCATATCTACAAATATCTGATTATTCAATTTCGCAGTCATTGAGCGAAGGGTGAAGATTTGGGGTTTATCTATTCTTCGGAACGTCGGGCTCTAAAAATATAAGAAACCCATGCATTAATTTATCATGGATGTAGTATTTCTCTCGTGACTGCTGTTAGTTTGCATCAGTTTCAATGACATACAGTTTTTAAAAACCATCGGTATCACAAGATTGAATTGATCAGTCGCCTGGATTTCCATTGATCATTCATTATGCGTTCCGAAGAGAGATGTGGGGAGCGTGAATTATGGATGTCACATTTTATGTAGGTCCTACTTAAAAACCTAAGCATTTCCGGACCAGTGTTCATAGGAACTTTAAGTCTTCTTCTTGTTCAGGGAATATAACCTGTCAGTTTGTCCAACGAATTTGGCAACAACCTGTATAGTCCCAAAAAATTATAGAACATTGCAAATTAAATATATGTTAAAAAAATACGATTGCAAAACGTTCGTAACTATCTATGACTCACTGTTATCAATATATTCAAGATATTCCAAATCTTTTCAGGCTTTCGATTCACCCTGTATATGCGTACAAAATTTCCATTAGATGAGAAGCCCCGTGCAATGAACCGCAGCATCTGATTACCAACTGTATTGCCTTGGTTCATGAAATTTAAATTTTACTATTGGAAGTTTTGCTTTGTTTTTTTTTTTT
>WWPM01003782.1:0-12317 GCA_023279145.1 Glomeris maerens | reverse complement strand
GATATTTAATGTATGATTATCGCATATACATATATTTAATAAACTGCAAATTAAAAAATATTTAAGGTTTTCATCTGATTCAGGTAACATTAAGAAATATTGGAATGGATTAATGTAGCTCCAAGCAATTTTGTGAGAATCATTCGCAGAAAATAAAATCGGCTGATTTTTGGTCACAATCACAAACAGATATGCAAATGAAAAGCTGCTGCATTATCACAGTTGTATTTATGTAACCTTCGTTAAAAAGCCAGACACAGCAAGAGTTCACAGCTGCAAATCTGTCAGTATGGAAACCGTACAGCCTTAACAAATTTACCGACTGCTAATGCCAAGGAGTCCCGACTGTTTTGGAATGATGTTTTAATTACATTTTGTCTGAATTGTGAAAATAAAATTTACTGTGCTTGCTGCTTCGGCCAAGATAGACCTGCCTTCCCGTTCATGGCTCCTGTCAATGGCACCTCGCAGCACAACTCCCCCGCATAAAAGAGGTGGGCCGAGGTCTATCGGGAATCTGCAGGCAAGGTGACGTCACTGTAGCCTCGGCCAGTAATTGGACACTATTTCTGCCGTCTGACTCGCCCCGGGAACTTGCACTGGAACTGTCACTCCTGGAGAGATTACACCTGTGTGTGAAAATAAATATTCGGTTATTGTAGGATATTTTAGTGAAGTCATGTGTATTGTTATTGTTGAATGAGACTGATAAGGTTGATGAGTAAAAATGCCACTGATAACATTGTGAACCTGAAATGTTGGCTGTTTTAATGAGGCCAAACCTAAGAACTACAATATGCGGTAAAGTAGCGCCCTCTATTATGAACATCAGACAACAGGCGCCCTCTATTGACAGTAGGAGAAGACTAACAACACATCTCCCCTTTTAAGATAAATACATAAATGATCAAACGTGAATACAACGGTTAAATGCAAAATTCTTTTAAACGGTTTCGATGAGTCGCTTTGGTGGTTTGACGACTCTACCGCTTCGAGAACGAGGCAACTCAGTGGATGCCGCCGGTGATGAATGAACGTCAGCAGGAGAAGTTTTCAAAAGTTTACTGGTATCAGCCGGTAATGATGCCTCCAACTGCTGGTCAGGATTTTGAAGTCCCTCCGTGTCATTATGAGCTGGAGTATATATACGATCTCGGAGTTGAATCCTTGTGTGGAACCGTTCCTTGAACTCTCTTGTCAATAATGCAGATATCCTCTCCAGGTTCAAGTTCACGCAACTCTCTCCTCCGCAGAGTGGCTGGATCAGGTAAGGTTAGCTGAAGATGAGCTCTTGCCGTGGGTAATTATGTCCGAAGCCGTCGCCCCATTAGGGGTTCTGCCAGTGAAAAGCCATTGCTCAACGGTGTAGCACGATAATTTTGAAGTGCCCGGTAGGGATCGACTGATTTCTTGAAGCTGTGTTTGATGACTTTAACAGCTGCTTCGACGAAGCCATTGCTCTGTGGAAATCGTGGACTTGAAGTTATATGCTCGAAGTCCCATTCTTTGGCAAACGTACAGAATGCTGAAGATATCAACGGTTGAAAATGAGTGCCGTTGTCGCTGTACACTATTTCAGGTGTGCCATGTCTCGCAAAGATTGACTTAGGATGAGTAATGATCTCACTTTCTTTCAAGCTTGTCAGTAGTGCAAATTCCGGGTAACGAGAATAGTAATCCGTCACGAGAAGATAGTTCTTTCCATTCAGATAAAATAAGTCCATCGCGATCTTTTGCCATGGTTGATCAGGAAACTCCGCCGGCAATAAAGGTTCACGGCGATTAGTGGCCTCTTGTATACACGTCTTGCACTGCTTGATGAGTGTTTCGATGTCCTTGGACAAACCAGGCCACCATATTGATACCCTAGCTCATGCGCGGCATTTAGCAATTCCGAGATGTCCCACATGGATATTTGCTAAGATTTCTTTGCGTAGAGTCTTGGAAAAAACGATCCGAGAAGATTTCATCAACAGTCCTTCCGAAATCGATATATCTGCGCGATGTTGCCAATAATCCGCTAATTCAACTTTCAAAGCTTTTTGTATCGGCCATCCACGTTGACTGTAGTGAATAAGTTACGAACAATCTGGATCTTTTTTTTGCTCAACGATGAGCTGATTCAATCTTGTATTGGTCGCAGGTAAATGGTTGACAATTGATCTCACATAGGCGTTAATGTGCTCCTCAAGATCTTCATCTTGTCCTGTCACGTTAAGTGGTCGACGAGATAAGATGCCTGCTATACCCAATTCTTTACCAGGAACATGTCGAACCTTGTACTGATATCGCATCAAACGTAGACACATACGCTGAAGTTTTAGAGTTAAGTCATCCAATGGTTTCGTCATGAATATAGGCACCAAATGTTTATGGTCTGTTTCCAGCTGAACCTCTAATCAGCTGACAAAATCTTTCAAGCGTTCACATGCCCAAACAATTGCGTATCTTTCCTTTTCAATCTGTGCCCAATTCTGTTGAGTTTTAGTTATAGTCTTTGAAGCTTAAGCTATGGTTCTGTAACCTCCATGCTTATCTGGTTGCTTCAATTCAGCTCCAATTGCATATGATGAAGCGTCTGATGAAATCACAGTAGGTTTATTAGGGTCAAACCATGCCAGCGCCGGACTTCTGACTAATTCAGCTTTGATTTCGTTAAACGCACGATCCTGATCCACTCCCCAACTAAAATGACTATTTGGGCTTAACAAATCGTTCAATGCTTTTGCCTTATGTGCCAAATGTGGAATGAAGCGTGACAAGTAGTTGATGCTTCCCGTCAGACTTCGAACTTCGGATGAATTCTCTGGTGAATCCATCTTCCTAATGGCGATAGTCCGATCCTCGTCAATGTGAATACCTTCCTTATCAATGATGTGACCCAGGTACTTCACCCGTGTAGTGCCAAAGACACATTTTGTTGCTTTCAACGTGATGCCTGCATTAGCTAAGCGTTGTAACACAGTTTCCAGTCTATTGTCATGTTCAGCCACGGTGACACCATACACAATAATGTCGTCACTGTTAACTTGAGTGCCCGCAGTACCGTCCAATATTTGTGAGAGACGCTTTTGGAAGAACTCTGGAGCTGCTGAGATTCCAAACGGTAAACGCTTATACTTGTATCTTCCAAATGGTCTAATAAAGTTAGTGAGCTGCTGCGATCGTTTATCTAGGTCGAACAGCCAAAACCCACTATTTGCGTCCAATTTGCTGAAAAATTTGGCTCCACCGAGACGTCCTAATATATTTTCCGTCACTGGCATCAGATGAACTTCCCATCTAATGAATTGATTGAGGTGCACATAGTCCACACACATGCGAATATCTCCATTTGGCTTAGGAACAGTAACCAGTCCTGAACACCAATCAGTAGCTTCCTCGACCCGTTCTATGACTTCTAAGTTGACCATCTCATCCAATTGCCGCTTAATCTTCTCCAGCATCGGAATTGGTACACATCGAGGTGTCGTAAGGGCATGAAGACCTGCCCCATCAATCAGTCGTATGGTGTAGGGAATTTTAGCATGCCCCAAACCTTTGAATAGCATAGGGAACTTGGCCACTGGGTCAAATGACAACCCTGCGGCGTTCATAACGTCGACATCTGCGCGTTTAATGATTCCCAACTCTTCACTGACTCGCGCCGATAATAAAGGTCGCTCCGCTCCTTGTACAACATAAAGTTCTGCCAAAGTTGACTTGCCACGATAGCGAATTGTTTCCCAGAAACACCCCATCACTTTGGTGAGACGTTCATTATCTGCACCATAAAGAATACGTTCTGGTTTGCACAAATTGATGCCACGGATACAGCTGTCGAACGTTTTCTTGGATATCATTGATACATCGGCTTGTGAATCTGCGAAGAATGTAAACTTGGTGTGATGAGTGTCTACTGAAGCTGCCCACCGTTGATCATGATGTTTGGCTCCAATAGCGCCGATAAATCCTTCATCGTTGCTCATAGACGTTGAACCAGTTGTAGCTTCATGATCTCCTGATGGCTTCTTGGATGATTTGCAAAACCGTGCAAAATGCCTAACCCGTTTGCATGAGTGGCATTCTGCCTGCACTGCAGGGCATTCTGACTTTGGATGTTTTGGTTTGCCACAATTCCAACAGTTTGCCGTGGAGAAATTACTGGGTGTCTTTTCTTTACTGGGACCATATTCACCCATTGATTTCGGTCTGGAACTATATCGACCAGGCTGTTTTTGCTTTCTCGATTTCACCTTGTCGATGTTTGCATCAAGTTTCTCTCCCTGAAGAACAGACTGTTGAAACTGGACTTTTGCAGACTGTTTCGCCTTAGTAACGGCCATATCGAGTGTTAAATTGTCGATAAGTTGAAGTCGTTTCGATAAGTCTTTGTCACATATCCCAACAACGACGCGGTCACAAATCAGTTCATCCTTGAGCCTCCCAAACTCACAATGTTCTTCTAAGGTGTAGAGATTGGCCACAAACCTGTCGATGGTCTCAGTAGCTTGTTGACAATGTTGATTGAATACTGCACGTTCATAAGTTTGGTTGCATTTGACCTTGAACTGTCCATCGAAGGCCATCATAACAAGATCGTAATTTTTCTGATCCTCGGCTGATAGGCCCAACGCTCCCAGTTCCTTGTCTACCTACTCTCCCATTATGTATATTAACACGTTGACCTGGGCTTCTGAGGATTGTGCAGTCAAATTGGTAGCCATTCTGTATCTTTCAAATCTTCTCTTCCAATCAGGCCAGTCAGAGGCCTTGGCAAGGTCAAAAGGTTGTGGCGTTGGTAGTGCATGTTGATGAGTAGCCATCTTGTTGAAGATGCAATGCACACACACACACACGGAACACCAGTTCACACCCTCACTGTGTCGTTAATGGGCCAGAAAGGCAACCAACAGTGAGGGTGATAAGTAACTACCACACTAAGAGTCTTTTCCGCTTCCACCATGTATTGTTATTGTTGAATGAGACTGATAAGGTTAATGAGTAAAAATGCCACTGATAACATTGTGAACATGAGATGTTGGCTATTTTAATGAGGCCTAACCTAAGATCTACAATATGCGGTAAAGTAGCGCCCTCTATTATGAACATCAGACAACAGGCGCCCTCTATTGACAGTAGGAGAAGACTAACAACACATCATGTGAAGAATTGAAGGTCAAATGACAAGGTATTCCAAAGTATTGTGAATATCACACTATAGTGTTCTAGGTTTTAACTAGGAGACAAACAATCGAGACAACCTTCTGCATTTAGGGAGCCACCAGATAACTGCCTGATTCTCTGGCTGACTGTTGCTTTAATACCCTTAATTTCAGTCACATGACATGTGTAGTAATAGTGACACTTTACATAATAGGCAATATAAGAATCAACAAGGTCATTGCAACATAGATATTTTAAATAACAATCAAGGTCGTTGCGACACGACATTCCTCCCCAAAACAAAAGAAACAAAGAAGGAACGCTAAAAAAAACGATCAGCGAAAAGGGGAGTACGTAAGTCGCTGCGGCTCGCGTCGACTGCGTTTCTGTTTCTCTGGAACTGGTTCGTTCGCGGATTCTTGCAGTCCTGAGCCGCTTGCCACAGGAGGAGCTGATGGGCCTTCTGCTGAAGGTTCTGTAGCTGGCAGCGGGACTTCACAGCTAGCATGTTCTTTAATCGGGATGTCTTCCATGGAGGTTGTCGCTCTGTCCTGGAGTTCGGGCACATCAGGTGGACGGTTCTCAACATCAAAATCCAGGTCGGAGATATGGAGATCTGGTCTTAAGTTGGGCTGTATGCTTCTAGAAAACTTTTTAAAGAAGGAGACGTTTCTGGATAAGGCGTAACCATCCCGCATCGCGGTGATCTTAGTGCCATCGATGCGGGTTACTCGTAGAGGACGGGGGTCGTATGTTGGTGTCATCTTTGACGTCTGACGTTGTCTTACGAGTACTGTGTCTCCTATAGAGAACTTCACATTCTTTGTGGCTCGGCGGACATCGGCGTAGGATTTCATCCGAGATTTCATCAGGGAGTCTTTGCTACGCGCTGAGCGATCCTTGGAGGCTAAGGAGTGGATCGGTTCGGGGATTTTGGTTCGCATTGGATATCCCCTGAGGAGACTTGCTGGACTCTGACCAGTGGTAGGGTGTGGAGTGGCACGGTAATTCTGTAAAAAGGCTAGTAGATGTCGATGCCAGGGTCCTCCGTCGAGGAGTGAAGTGCGAGCCATCTTTCTCAAACTGGCCATAAATCTTTCAGCGAGTCCATTGGCTTGCGGCCACAACGGTGTCCCACGGCGATGTTTAATACCGTGATACTCGGCGAAACGCTTGAAGTCGAGGGAGTTGAAAGGCGGTCCGCCATCGGTCAGCAATTTGCGCGGTATACCGTATTCGGCAAAGATTTCTGCCAGTGTTCTTGTGACGATAGTATGCGCTGTTGTAGAGACAATACGCACAACTGGAAATCGGGAGTACTCGTCAATGACTGCCAGTAGATAGCTTCCTCCCGGGAAGGGACCGACGAAGTCAGCTCGTAGATCTTGCCAGGGACCTGGAGGTAACTTGGTCATCCGCAGGGGAGCCGGTCGTGGTGGTACGGATGTTGCTGCACACGAGAGGCATTCTCGGATTTCGCGTTCGACCATTCTGTCCATACTCGGGAACCAGACCTTATCCCTCAGAAGTTGTTTTGTTTTAGTCATCCCCAGATGGCCCTCGTGCGCCAACTGGATTGTTTTCTGCTGGAGTGCGTTCGGGATGACGAGCCGTCGTTGACGAAGTAAAAGAGGTGGATCGCCAGCTACGGACAGCTCATCCTGTATCATGCTGTACTGAAATAGGTCTGGTCGATCATCTGCCCATCGTCCGGACCGGAGAGCTTCCATCACTGAGCATAGCAAAGGATCATCTGCAACTGCCTGTGCGAGTTCCTGCAGTGTAATAGCGGAAAGTAAATTTGTTTTTATGAGGGAGTGCACGTATTCTTCAGCACGATCAGTTGCTCGAAGTTTCACAGGCATTCCAGAAGGGGGCTTGCGAGACAGGCAGTCGGAAGGGTTTGTGGCGCCAGCGATGTGCCTTATCTCGAACCTGTACTGTTGAAGCCATAGAAGCCACCTTTCAATCCTTGAAGATGGTTGCGACTTCGGATTCCGCAGAATAGCGAGGAGCGGCTTATGATCTGTGTCTACGGTAAAGAACACTCCGTACAGGTACAGGTGGAAGTGCTCAATTCCCCACCTTATGGCCAAAAGTTCCCTTTCTATTTGAGAGTAGCGTTGTTCAACGCTCGTCAGCGCTCGGCTGGCGTATGCAAGGGGACGAGGGCAGCCGCTGTTGTCGTATTGTGACAGTATGGCTCCGAGGCCCACTGCGCTTGCATCCACTGTAAGATAGACCATCTTCTTCATGTCGTATGTGTGTAGGCTCGCGTCCTCTCGCAGGGCGGTCTTTAGGTTGCTGACTGCTTGTTCGTGAGTGTCCGTCCACTGCCATTCGGTGTCACGTACCAGTAGTTGACGAAGCACATGTGTATACTCTGCTAGGCTTCGGATGAAGCGACCACAGTAAGTAATCATTCCGAGGAAACTTCGGAGTTCGGTAACACTCTGCGGGCTCGTAATTTGTTGTATTGCCGCAATTTTGGCGGGGTCCGGGCGCACACCACAAGCTGTAAAAACATGACCAAAGAAAGTTATTTCCTTTTTTGAGAACTCACATTTCTGCATGTTCAGGGTTAGTCCGCGGCTCTGCAGACGTTGTAAGACAGCATGGAGTGTCCGGTCGTGATCCTTTTGGTCTTTTCCAAACACAAAAATATCATCGCTTAGATTCAGTACACCAGGAATCCCGATGAGCACTTGTCGGATTGCGTCCTGGAAGATTTCCGCAGCTGCGCAGACGCCAAAGTTCAGTCGCTTGAACCGATACAGTCCAACGTGGGTGGAAAAAGTGGTGACTATACGAGACTCCGGATGCAGCACCAGTTGATGGTAGCCATCTTTAAGATCCAATTTGCTAAATACTGTCGCCCCGTGTAAGGCGTAGAGGATGTCGTCCATCGTAGGCATCACGTGGCGCTCTCGACTAATCGCCTTGTTTGGGCATCGCATGTCGACGCAGAGACGCAGGTTTCCTGTGCTCTTTCTCGGCACGATGGTGATTGGCGAGACCCATGGTGTCGGACCAACAGCTTTCTCTATTACACCAGCGTCCAAGAGTCTCTGAATTTCCTCGGCGACGGCATCCCGCAGGTGAAAAGGGACGCGTCGATGGTGCTGAGCTAGAGGGGGTATAGTAGGATCAACGTGCAGTTGAACTAGGAAGCCCTTAAGCTCGCCTACACCAAGGCATAAATCTGGGTACTTCTGCTTGATTGCAGCTTTGGGGTCGACTTCAGAAGTCCCGACGGATTGTACCACCTGGAGTAGGTTCAGGTCCACGGCGGTGCGGAAACAAATTAAGCAGCCGGCGTTCCCCTTGACTACGTAGAAGGTGGCACGGACACAAGTTGCGAGGTCCTCGGGTTGTACCTCCGCTGTGAACTTGCCCAGGAGTTGTAGCGGTCTTTCACTGCCATATGGAAAGACTCTGGTCGTTGTAGGCCGAAGGTGCCATCGAGACGGCTGCTGCTGAAATACACTTTCATCGATGATGTTGACCGTGGCCCCAGAGTCAAGGGTAGCGCGAAGGGGTATCCCGTCGACGCGGATCAAAACTTGTGGAGACCGACGTGGTCCTGGCGCTTGTTGCTCTGGACGAAGCAGCGCGACACATTCGTCATCGGAAGAGTCTGTTGAGACGTTTTTGAGGAAGGCTGCTTGGTGCTTTGGAGATGACCGCAAGGATTTGCGCTTCAACTCCGAAGGCTTGCTTGATCGGCAAACACGGGCGTAATGGCCAACTTTCTTGCATTGGTGGCAGGTTGAGCCCTTGGCTGGGCAGCCTTCTCGGCCGCCATCATGCGGCCACTGGAGACCACAGTTGCGGCATGTTGCGCTCCCAGAACGCGGAGATCGCTTTCGCTGAGGATTCTGAGGTTGCTGCCTGGATGCCTTGAGGCGGAGTACTTCAGCCTGCTGTGGAACTGCGGATACAACCTTCTCCATGTTCAATGCTTGCATTTCTGACGCTTCCATGGCGAGTCCTATTTCCAACAGCTTGGTTAGAGTTAGACCATCCTCTCGAAGGGCTCGGCGTCAGAGGTGAGTGTATCTGGTTGCCGTTATAATCTGTGTTTTGACCTCCCGGTCGACATCGGTGAAGTCGCAGGTTACGGCGAGGCTGCGCAGACGAGTGCAGAATGGGGCCAATGTCTCACCTTCTTGTTGTTGACACCGACGGAAGCAGTAAGTTTCAAAGTCGATGTTTGTCTTGGGCCGAAAATATGCTGACAACAAGCGGGCAGTCGCGGTGTAATCATCGACACTCGAAGTGGGCTGCGCGTCCGGCTTTGGCTTCCCACTCGGGTCGGGCTTCGGAATCTCCACGCCAGTCAGAGGAGTAGCGACCAATGTAGTATATACATCGTAAACTTGTTCACCAGCATAGTGTAGTAGTGCTGCCTTCTTGCGTTTCGGGTCCGATATGTCAGCTGCCACCAGGTAGTTGTCCAACCTCGCAAGCCAGCGTTCCCAAAGCTGAGCTTGAGCCGCAACATCAGAAGAGACATCAAAGGGTTGGAGTGGTGGAGTGGTAAACATCCTCGTCGCCAAAATATAGTGTTCTAGGTTTTAACTAGGAGACAAACAATCGAGACAACCTTCTGCATTTAGGGAGCCACCAGATAACTGCCTGATTCTCTGGCTGACTGTTGCTTTAATACCCTTAATTTCAGTCACATGACATGTGTAGTAATAGTGACACTTTACATAATAGGCAATATAAGAATCAACAAGGTCATTGCAACATAGATATTTTAAATAACAATCAAGGTCGTTGCGACACGACGAAGAACAATCACCAAAAAATAATACTACAACTCATTGAATTTCGAGATTATAAGAACGTATTGTGGGATATGTGCAAGGAAATTCAAGACAACTAATCCCTGCTAGTCAAAAGCAGAAAGAATTGATCAAGTGTGGGGTGCACTGGTGGAGTTAAGCTACCAATACTGCTCTCTGGTTTAACATTCACGAGTACGATTCGCTGCCAACTCTGGTTTTCATTTTCATAATTGTTGTTGTGTTTACAAGAATAAGATTTGGGTAATTTTTTTATTAATTCATGCCCACCATTTCCAAACGAATTTTGAGATTGACAAATACCGCATTTGAAATTTGATTATAAACAGAACTGGGAAGGTTTTGAAAGATAGTTTTTGATGGGTCTTTTCTGGACAGCTGTGGACACATGAAGAAGACTTCCTGTAATATATTAACCTTGAAAAGCGTGCGCCATAAGTTTTATATTACTTGAAGAATCATTGCCTCTCATAAACCAAGAGTAATAACCCTTATAGACTAAATTATTCGCATTCAATTACTTATGTGCAATGCTAAATTTAGAAGACACCAGAATTTAACGTATTCGTACCTGCAATTCGCACTTCAATTTAGGCTTGCTATAATTATAATTGCTTCCATTTTAATAGTTTCATCTAATACAGTAAAACTTGTGTAATGTGAGCACCTGCGGGACAAGAAAAATTTGCTCAAATTAGACAGGTGCTCAGTCTATCCAGGTACCACTTAAAACGTGCGGTTTAAGCATAAACAGTATGCATTATACATCTGGCATAATAACGGCATAATACTTGTATGTACTGTACTACACTAAAGAAAAATAATCGGCAATAGATTTTTGTTTCTATGCGAGCTGTCAATTTTCTGTGGCTCATTCCATTGTCCACAAGATCCAGAACCTCTTTCTTTTCTTCCAAAGTTCGCCCAATGTATTTTTGCTTAGACATTTTCACCACTGACGATGTATTAAATCAAAAACAACTAACTTCGCAACTCAATCACATGTGGCGCTGCTGACAAGACGGCAAAAAACAAGCGTTGCTGCTCATTCTACACAGGTATATCGGTCGCTGGGATCAATCAGGGGTGCTCACTGATCACAGTAGATTGGTGCTCACTCTATACAGGTGTCTTGCAATGCAAAGTCTATGAGACTCGTCCGGGACATTAAAAAAGTGCTCATTTTGGGCGAGTGCTCAGTCTTTCCAGGTGCTCAAATTTACAGGTTTTACTGTAATAACATTGAGGCGTTTAGAAATGTCGTAATTATTAAAAGAAAATGCTTTTCCTTTAAAAATTCTTTTGGCAATTGTTTGGAGGAAATTTCAACAAAAAATGATTATTCATTTCCCGTCAATAGATCGTAAGACTATTTATTTTGCTCTCTATTCACGCAGGCCGCACTTTTAGGATCAAACAACTTATTTTCCTTGCTAGTGAAGTACGTGTGGAATAATGTTTCTTAACTTTTCAAAGTCAAGTATTGCCTAGGGTAAATCCGGATGTTTGATTAATTACAGACGGAAGCTGAAAGAAATAAGATGTTTACTTACCGGTCGAACCACAACTTGCGTTGCTTGTGTGATGTCCATGCGAATGACTGTGATTATTGCCATGATTATATGATGGATGATGTGGGTGTGAATTGATCGTCTGGCCATGGCCCGGTGTGCAAGAGGACCTCGAGTAGCTGCCTAGCGACAATGGATCGTGTAACATGTATGAGTAGGTTGAGGGATCCCTTTGCTGAAGACAAGCGCTTGGACCATGCATGTTTGCCAACGTAGAAACATGTGGTGACATCGAACTAGTAGAACTATTTGTTACAATGGCATTTCATGAGAACTCAAAAGCAATTAGCTTTTAATTACCCATATGTGTCTGCCATAGTGCTGATCTGAATATGCTGTGGAATGGACGAATACATTGAATTAGTGAACTGCGAGCCACTGATGTGTAGTCGGCCTCCCAGTCCAGAACCTTGTCCTGGCCCACTGGCATTTCCTACGGATGTTGCGGCAACTGATTGCTCTGCTGCACGCCGTTGGTTGCGCAACTTTTCTTCTCGTCGCCATTTAGCCCTTCGGTTGCTGAACCACACCTGTATTCTCGCTTCTGGTAGATTGATTTTCTCCGCTAACCTTTCCCGGGCGAAAACATCAGGATAGTGTGTTCTTTCGAACTCTGCAAAGGTACAGACAGGTATGTGCTATAGCTATATACTGTACCTCGGCATGGTATATGTATGCCTATTAAGTGATCTTCCAATAAAAAATATTCCTAAACTATTCGGAATTGTTTTTCTATGGCATCCGGAATATGCTGTTTTGAACTTGTGTTCCTTAGAAGCAAAGTAAATAA
>WWPM01003756.1:0-17703 GCA_023279145.1 Glomeris maerens | reverse complement strand
TGTTGCATAGTTTCTGAAATATTACCTTCCGAAATGCAAATTTTTTTCTTTCGAACAAACTCCGAAGCCATTTTTGATGCATCATAACTTTAAATTTTTTCAAAATAAACATATGTTCGAATTTTTTCCTTAAACTACAACTAAATGAGACCAATCCTACAAAATCGTAAGTTTGTGCTGCAAATACTTTCCGAATTATAAGGTTCACAACTTGGTACAATTTCAACTCGCAAGTTCTCGGCCTCCGACGGACTCGCAAACAAATGCTCGTAATTCAGAAACTAAACAACATACAGACCTAAAATTTTGCAGGCAAACATCAAACATATAGTACTAACACTGTACCAAAAATGATCAAGATTGGTGGGGGTCATGTGGGAACTTTTTGAAAAATTTGTTGATTTGGCATGGAATGACTCATTAGTAAGTCCTGCATGCAGACTTCACTTTTTGATAGCATCATTGATGAGTCTCCTTTATAACATTTTCATTTGAATTTATTCTTCACTGAAATAACTTTTAGTGGTTTTTCTGGCGTATTTAAAGTGAAATTCTTTATTTAGACATTTAAAATTTGATTTTGCAAATGATCGAATAACAAATACACAACAACTATTTATACTTATTTTACTACAAATGATTTTTGATCGCACATGAATAAAGTGGAACCTGTATAACTTGAACCCCTCCTTCTTAAAACTTGAACACAATCTGAGTCCACTCAATGACATTTTCACACTTTTAACCCCTTTCAAGTTGAACTTTCCTCTTTATGCTATGACTAACGATGTTTCGATGTTTCAACATGCTTCAGCATATGAAAACATGTTGCTGCTCCAGATTGAGAAAAAACATATAATGGGAGACAAACAACTATTCCCATGATGTTCAATAAAGTTTAAAAAATTTTCTCGTTTTTTTTTATTTGTCTAACTTGAACACCCGTATAAGTTGAACGTTTTCTTTGGATATTGGGTGTTCAACTTAGACAGGTTCCACTGTACTAAATTTTCAAACAATGTTAACCGCACGTTTGTTTTGTCTACTGCAACATTTATAGACATCTTGACATTGGCATATATTTCTGTACACTTTTGTATATGTACAACACCGAGTTAAGCTTTATTGTAGTTGTTAGTATAAACTTGACTATAAACCAGAAGTGAAACTCTCGTTAATGTGTTATTTTTGACTGTAACCATGACAGGAATTTTATTAAAACAAGAAGCATCTGTTGCTGGATGAAATTGTGAACGTATATTTGTCAGGACAGGAATGGGTTTGATGTCATTTTTATGTCGATTTCTGAGGATGGCAGGGGGAGGGGTTTGAGACAATACAAAATGTCGAAATGTTATATGGATGTGAGGAAGAAATATGAGAAAAAGTCTCCAGCTGCGTTATTGTATATATAGGCAGTTTGTGGAGAGATTGCAGGCAAGTCTCAACGCTTCCTAATCCTGGCATACATCATCTCTACTATCTCAATCCCTTTTGCAAGCATGCACACGCACTGCTGCACAAATAGTACTGTACATGCGCATTATACGAAGTTGGCTGCAAAGTCAGTTTGGCTCGTTAGCAGCACATGCATGGATACTGTCCTGTTCAGCGCGAAAATAAACACCCAGTTTTGGCGCAACTGCGCAAATAACTCCATATACCGTATACACATGCGTGTATTTTTCTAGCCGGATGTGATAAATTGCGTTATATGTCGATGACGTCACGTGATCGATCGACAAATTTTTCGCCAAAATCAACACACAGTCATCACTCGCCTTTCCCTTTTCTTACTTTACCCTCGGCGAATTGGGGAAGGCGCCAAAGGGGGTTGAGAAAGGGACAATATCAGACGAGAATCGACAGAATAAGCAAGAAATGTTGTTTTGGCCCTTTCCCCCCCCCCCAAACTCACCCTTAACAATCCTTCCTCCCGGACTTATTGAATTATCTTTTCTGATTATTTATGAGGTGTTATGAAAAAGTCAGACTGCTGGAGACTGGCTTTTTATTTGAGAAACGCGTGCCAATGAAGTGATTTAATTTCATATCGTATTCATTCGCTGTTCGATATTTTTCTGCTTCGTTGTTAGGTTTTTCGATTTTTTTTACGTGCGAATCAAGTTTTGATGTTAAGGGGTCGCTTTGCTTCCACGCAATACAGCATCGAGCCAAACGGGAAAGCTGAACATCAATTACTGCCCATTGTGAGATAAAATTGCTGGAAAACTAAAATAAACTTCGGTACTGTTTGTTTTTGATTATAGTGTATGTGTATGTGTCTGAAAGGCCTATAAGAATATTTTAGCAAATTTCAACTTAAAACGAACAATAAAAATAAACTATTCTTGTTTCTGTCGTTATCGTGTTATTTAACTACGGTTTTTGGAGATAACATTAAGGTCAATTGTGTCGGAGGTAAAAATAATTATTATGGAAGTTGCTAATACTTTCCTGTGTCATAGCTGCACTTAACCTTTAAACTAAAACAATACAGATGTATTGAGTTTGTCGATTCTATTTGTATAGGGTACCTCATATAAAGTAAATGAAATACAGTAAGTTTTCGAGAATGCTTCAGGGAATTGGGGAGATTTATCTTGTGCTTCTGGCGGAATCCAAAGTGAAGCAAGTTTGTTTTGCTGCTGAAATTCCAGTCACATACTCGGTATAAAGGATGTTGGATGGGGTTTTAGGGGGAGTTTGGGGATTAGATAGGAAGGGGGTGAAGTTGTTATGATTGGCATCAGGTTTTATCTCTGTCGGATGAGTTTGGTGGTGCATCATCCAACGTCCTCATGCCATGTCCTGCTCATCCATCAAACATGACACGACCATCTTTCATACAATGGACACGGCTTGTTTTTTCCTCATCTTCTCATCCTCCTCTTGTGTTCGTTTAGACGTTTTAATTAAAATGTTTGCTCTTTCTCTAACCACACAGGTTCATCTGTATTTCTCGGCTCTTCCCGAGGACAAAGTGCCGTATGTGAACAGTGTTGGTGAAAAATACCGCATCCGGCAGCTGTTGCATCAACTTCCTCCGCACGACAATGAAGTGCGATATTGCAACGGCTTGGCAGATGAAGAAAAGCGAGAATTGCGTCTTTTTAGTGCTCAGAGGAAGAGGGAAGCACTCGGAAGAGGAACAGTTCGCCAGATGCCTGTCTTACTTCCGACTCCGCCCCCTTGCGAAAATGTAAGTGGCATCATTAATTTTGCACTTGTATGACGCATGCGCAAGAAGTTACTGCTTCATTCAATTCACGGCGTCCAAACACCAAAACAAGTGTTTTGCTATAAGCATACTTGCATTTGCAAAATTTCCCTGCTATATTTTCCCTTATTTATCAGTAGGCACTTTTCCACACATTAATGCTGCTTAATCATCAAAAACAAATGCGAATAGTTTTCATTTACTTAAAAAAGGACATGTAAAGTTGCATTTTAAGTTGTAATGTTCATGCAGGCCTACAAAAGAATGAACATTGTGCAATTTCTAACATTGAAGTTTATTAATGTTTATGCCAGTAAGAAAACCTAAATGAAGTTTGTTTGGTAGTTTTCCTTTTGGAATTCCAGCGCCATCTAGTGGCCTAAATGTATGAAAGAACTTTGATATTCTGCTGCTATAATTCGAATTTGCCCAAAATATTGTTTGAAACAATTAGAAGTATTAGCGTTTTTTTGTGTGGACAATTAGTTTCATTATAAATCAAAAGCCACATATCGTCATTTACATATCTGCTTTTTTTATGATCTAATGAATTTAAACACTTGAGTGTAAAATATTCAAACTTATTATTTGCACATTTTCTGAATTGCAAAAATATGAAGTTATCTTTATTTCAAATATTTGCATAATAAAATGAGTATCCACCCGAATTACCTGACATAAAAACACACATGTGAAGAAGGCGTGCAAATGAAATGATTATTCATGCATGCACAGATACGTGAGACTTTTTTAATCAAATGCAATACCCATTTTCATTTTTCTTTGATAAAGTTGTCACTTTTTTTTACTGCATGCTCAATATGCGTAGGATATTTTTTTATTATTATCTGAACGAATAAGGAAGTGTCATGCTTTATTGCCAAGCTGGGTGCCATAAAGTTGGAGGTTGCACCTCAAACATGGTGCTCTTTTTGCACTTTCAATGTGTAGATGTCCCACAGGAACCATGCAAAAACAGAGTCACTGTAGTCGAAATCTCACCCTGAAGAGTGACAAAAAAATGACCGCAATTAGCATAACGAACACGATAGATAGGGTTTTTGATCGATAAAACTGGGTTTGGTATTTTTCTCTTTTTCTATTTTTCTTTTGACAAATGCACACGGTCCCTATAGCACCTTCAATCAATATTTCTGCCATAAATCTGTGTGCTGATATATACATGACTTTTACACGCGACATAAGGTTACAGTTCTCCATCTAACCGTATATGGCAAACTCTATTTATTCCCTCAAAATGTCACCGCAACTCACATGCTTTGAACAATTGCTTAAATGGCACATAATAATGGAGCCAATCAGATGGATATGGTGAAAGTTGCATGAGTTTCATGATATCAACTGTTATTATATACATTTTAAAGTGACAGTGGACTTATAATTATGTTGTAATTAAACTGATCAGGCTTATAAGTTACACATATATTAACAAAACAAATTACACAAATATTTTAACATTTTGTAAGGGTTTATTTGCTAGTTTTTATTTAACTTCAATATAATAATGTACACATTCTTACAATATTCAAAACTTAATTGAATTTCATTGTAAAATTATAACGATATATTTATATATAGAATAGTTTTGACTTTGAAAATGGTTTTTCAGTGTAAAATTGCAATAAATAGCAGCCCAAAATGCATGCAGAAAATGTAAAACAACCAAATTGTTGATTGACGCTCTCTGTCAGGTTATTGCTCTCGTATTCGCAAGTAAAATACAGACTTGTAGCAAGTTGTTTCTGAAAATGTGACTGAACTGAAGCTGTAGATTTCCCAACTTGGTCTGGTTTTTATTTGAGACGTGGAAAGAAGAAAGAATGAGAGTGAAGTCCACTGTAAATTGTCCATCACGAAGTGGCCATTTTCTTTTCACACAGACCCAGTGATTTGTGTGAAAACTTGAAAGCTCTTTTCTCTAAAGATGGAGTATGTTTTTTTGTCAACCCCTACAAACTATTGTAGTAGTTGGTTGGAAAAAGAAGATCGTGGAAAATTGAAAGCAGTTCGTGCTTCCGGCCAGATTTCAACTTCTTTCTTTTTCCTTTTCCTTTTTCTCCTTTCACTTTCTCTCCTCTTTTTATGTATTTTTTCCGAGCAGACTATTTCCTGGTCCTGCAGCTCTCACTCTCACCAAATTGACTTATTGGCATTGATCGAATCGATAATAGCACACTGATGTCCTCTAACTTCCCATGACATTTCGATTTTTTCGTCACTGCGAATGCCACAGTTCTAGTCTTAATTATCTAAAAATCTAATTAGTCGTTTAGCTTCAACTTCAAATTGAAACAAAATCTATTAGACTAACTTTACTCCTACTTGAGTGACACTGCAAGGTAGGATACTAATTAGAAGTTAATTTATATTTTAACAGACTTGTAATTAAACAATCCAATATACTTAACGAGGTAAATAGAATTGCCCATACAATAAAAGAAACAAAACAGATATTTCGTAATTTTAAGAACATGTATTTTTGTGTTTGGCTGTGTTAATGCTTTTTATTGTTCTTTTGATATGTATTTCAGATTGCCATTATATTTATCGGCCAAAATACTCAATAATATCTGATAATATCAATAATACAATGATGTTGCTAAAAATTACAAATACATTTCAATTTACTATATAGGTTTATTACAGTTTAACTGTCTTTTTAATAAGATAAAACTTGGTTGAATAGAAAATAGATATTTACAGACAGTTTTTTTTTCCTGATATATTTTTTCCTGTTCCTCGATTTTAATTATGATAACAGTTGTTTGGTTATCGTTGTTTACATTGTTGTGTAAATAATTATAGGCCTGCATTACCCGGAAATAATGGTTGTTGATGTTAAAAATAGATAATTGCTGCAAGATAAGTTCTTTGTTTCTAATTACGCGATTGTCACAGTGATATATTTAAGGTTATAGCCGTTTAGTAAATTAAGCCTACTTGGATAAGTATGGCAATGTCTTGCAAGAAGTGGAAGAAGCTGTATAGGCCTTTATTTAATGTTTATAAGTCACAAGGTTTTTTGTCTCGTTGTCTTCCATGTTTACGATTAGAGGTTTATCGGATGTATAAAAGCTTGGCTTTGCCATTTGCCCAGATTTTCGTCTGGATAAAGTGAAGGGAGGGGGAAAAAAGAGAGGGGCACAAGAAAATGGCGACTTGGGAATGAGTGGTGGGCGCCTCTCTGGGATTACTTGCAATCTGTGTCAGATTTAAGACACATTTATCACCCATCCCTCCCTTTCTGCACAGAACCTTTTGCATAATCCTTCGGTTTTGGACGTTTAATTGGGCCAATTAAGTGGCGATTGATCCTTTGTTATCGCATCGGTGAATGGGGAAAAAAGTGAAAGTATATATGCCTAATCCTCACCAAAATGGCGTCCTGCGCATTGATCTGTGTTTTTGGAGGCGATGCGCAGGAAGTGGCATGCAACCATGAGAGAAGGATAATGGTGGACGCGTTTCCACTTCAAACTAGATTTCCGTACTTTTTTGTGCACATGTGTACGGAATCACAGTAAGCTTTTCCAAATCAATATAAATGAAGCGAGCGAAGTGATCGATGCGAATTTTCGTTTCCGCTATTTCCTTGTCGCCATTTTCCCAGATTGCTTTGCACTTGTTCTTTTTTCTTCCATTTTATTATGCATTGCTGCCTTGAAAAGTTTTCTTGCGTGTCGTTTGGCAAATAATAAAGACGGGAATTGATTTTGAGGAGAAGTGGAAGAAGGCGAATTGGACTTTATGCGAATTAAGACAAAAGTATAAAATTCGGGTTCATTCGGTTTGGGCATTTGTGTTGTGCATTAAAATGTATAACTGTGTAACCTTTTGTTTCTCAAAGCTTGGTGTTCTGATGTTGAACATACACAAATATTTATACAATATCAAGTCAAAATAACCTGTGTTGTGTAAATGTGTATAATAGTCTTTTTCTTGAATGTACCAAAACAAGTTGTCGTTTTCTATTTAAATTCCAGTGTGAAGAAAATGCTGCTGGTGGTGATATTCTCGTTTTTGCATCACGAGCCGGTCCATCCACATGTTGGCATCCAGCCTGTTTCATTTGCTGCGTCTGCAAAGAACTTCTAGTTGATTTAATCTACTTCCACCGAGATGGCAAATTGTACTGTGGAAGACATCATGCTGAATCTATGAAACCTCGATGTGCAGCCTGTGACGAGGTCAATTCAATCAATCTAACTTCTTGAAACTCGTTTATGTATATAAAAACTTGCAAGCCTGATCTTGTGGCTTTACTCCAAGGTTTTTATCATATAAGAATCGACTGCAAATTGATTACATGTAGGTACCTGCATGTAGAGTGCAAGTCAATGCAATTAGTTACACAGGAAAGTTCAAGTTCTCACGAGTTTGCCATTTCAGAAGTTTCGCCTTCTTTTCCCAAGAGTTTCTAAAAATTCTTGTTGGCAAATTGTACAGCAAAATCATGAATGTTGAAACAGTCTGTTTACCAGTTGTATGCAGCGAACAATCTCACAAAAATATGTCTGCATACAGAGGAGCACATAAGTTTCTGCTTTGAAAATTATCTATTTCATTTGTTTAAAATTGATTTTGCATTTAGGAAATTGAGTAATATGGCAGTTCTAAGGTTAGACATTTTCAAACCCCATTTTGCAATATTAATTATGTATATTTTACACGTTGTTTCTTCTCATCTGCAATCTGATGTCGTTTTAACCAATCTGTGCAGGACTCTGACTTGTGTAATGGCCGCAATAGACTCCCATAGGAATGACATTGAATATTGTTCGTTTTGTGTGTTTTTGCAGATTATCTTTGCAGACGAATGCACAGAAGCAGAAGGCCGAGCTTGGCATATGAAGCACTTTTGCTGTTTTGAATGCGATAGACAACTGGGAGGTCAAAGGTACATCATGAAGGAAGGACGCCCTTACTGTCTTCATTGTTTCGACGCCATGTTTGCCGAGTACTGCGACCGTTGCGGGGAACCAATCGGTGTTGACCACGGCCAGATGACCCATGATGGTCAGCACTGGCACGCAGTCGACTCTTGCTTCTGCTGTTACACTTGCAAGGTGTCCCTACTGGGAAGGCCCTTTCTTCCGAAGCGTGGTGCAATCTTCTGCTCGGTTCCTTGCAGCAAAGGTGAATCTCTAGCCTGTTTACCATCACAAGTAAGGACTCCACCAACAAATCGCCAAAAACTGGAGATACGGGAACCTCTGCGCGTACGGCAAAGGGCCAGTTCATCGACGGATGAAAGATTCGTTAGGTTGGTGGTGTCCACGGTTGGAGGTGATGAGGAAGACTGTTTGCAACAGCAAAGAAGGGAAAGTATGATTTCGGACAGGACTTCGGAAAGGTTGACAGCTTATGAACTCACGAGTGTGTCCAGTTTGGCCGCTTCGCCGGATAGAAGGTCCAGCTCGGTGGTCACCGAGGACTCTGTGTCTTCCAATAGGAACTCCACTAACTCAGAGGTGCTTCATGATTGCAATAGGAATCAGAGACGTGTAAGTGGAATTTAATTTCATTATGTACACTCTAAAGTTTTATGATTAGAAAATGCATGTATGTATTACTTGTAACATTTTTGAATAATATTAGAAAGCGACATTGTTTATATCGTTACATTTGAATTGAATTCCATTTAGACGTACGTCAATGCTGCTTACGAGTGCACGGAGACTCAGCGGCCATCTTTGCCGAGTCGCGGTGCATCGCAAGCCGTAGAAGATGGCCAGCAGCGTTCCGGCACCTTGTACGGCATTGTGGGCACAGGAAGGTCAAGAGGCCCTGTGGATCTGACCGATGTCAACCTGGACGCCCTTGCGTCCGAAATCGATCGTGGAGATTCCGAGCCTGAAGCATCTTCTTCGCCTTCTGCAAGTTCGCCGGAAACATCCCACCAGAAGGTTAATGGTGCCAGGGTTCCTCCTAGCCGTAGCCAACACCAACATGATGCTTCCGATTGCACCAGCACTTCCAGTAGCAACGGCAAGGCCCCAGTTGAAGGTCTTGCTGCTGCTTCAGGCCCGGGCCTCGGCCAAGGGCCGCACAAGTCTTCTTCATCCTCTCACAACCGGCGCCATCAAAGACGTCAACATTCTCAGTACTCTGACACTTTTCCAAGGAGCAGAAGCTACAGTGGAAGGACCAATGTGACCAGGCATGTGGTGGAAGAGGAGGATCTTGAAGGACACCACAAATTGACACCTTCAGATGACACAGTTGATAAGTTCCTCCACTTGCAGGTTCATACATACTTTGTACAGCTATATTTTGAGTATAATCTATATAAAGATAACATCTTGGATATTTATTCCAAAATAGCATAAAGCCGAAAATAGGCTACGCTTGTCATGACAAATACGTATTGTTCTAATCTTGTAATATTTTTTTCCCCAGATTTCTGAGCGGGAAAGAGAGGAAGATGACGAAGAAGGTGGAAATGGAGAAGGAGAAGGGGATGATGACTATTGTAGCACTTGTTCAAGCTCAAGCTCAGATGATTACCCGTATGAACTTCCTCCTCGGCGACATGGCGGAGTACGCATTTCTTACGTTACGGGAGATGTTCTTACACCGCCGAGACCGAGAACCTCAACTCTTCCAGCATGCCTGAATCCTGCAGGGCAAAGGAGAAGAAAACATCACAGCAAGAACTGTATCATCTCATAACAAAAAGAAATGTTGTTATGTATGTGGTGAGTTGGAGGTCTGCAAGTGTTGGGTATGTAGTACAGTGGAACCTGTATAACTTGAACCCGTTCATCTTGAAAACTTGCATATCTTGAACGTAAAGTTTGGCTGCACGTTTGCCCATAGACTTAACATTGCGCGTAACCTCTTTATGTTGAACCCCTCCTTCTTAAAACACAATCTGAGTCCACTCAATAACATTTTCACACTTTTCACCCCTTTCTAGTTGAACTTTTCCCTTTATCTCCAACCTGCCTCAACCCCAAACAAAGAGTGAGACTTTGCCCAGGAGCGTCGGCAAAACTCGTTAAGCCACGCCCCATTCCAAGTCGAGAGGCCTTAGATATGGTTCAAAAATTGAAAGATTATGCTATGACTAACGATGTTTCGATGTTTCAACATGTTCCACTGTATAATATTATTGCTATTTGAGGTAGAGAACAACTTTCAGTAGGGTATCACTGGTCTTTAAATGAATTTCTACGAGTAAAAACATACATTTCGACTGATAATATTGTTTGTAATTCATAGTGAACGTAAAACCTTTGTTTATATATGTAATTAATACTTTAGATTTTTAGACTTTGGTTATTAAACTTTGAAATTCAGGTCTAAATTGGATGAAAATAGATGAAGGAATATTTGTTGCATTATTGTTTCATGTTGATAAGACTGTCCACACTAAGCCCAACTCACTATGTACATAACTTTGCAACATTAACATGCTCACCAAAAATTACAATTCATTGCTGATGAAACGATTTGTTGGCAGGGTAAACCATATGAGCAAGAAATTGCCAAGTTAAGAATTTATAAATTAATGGCCTATATATAATTCAAGTCTATATGCTACCTGTTACGTATACCTATGTATATTGAAATTATTTTTTTAATTTATGGAGGCTTGTTGTTTATTCTTTGTACATAATTAATATTTGTGCATTTCAGCCCACCTTGTTAGCCCACGTCACTCATTGTTTACTGTATTATTACATTATTACCACTGCACAAATTCTCAGTATCACATTTTATTTCGGTTTTTACTGTCATGTGATGATGGAAAATGGAATATAATGCCTATAAATATCTGAAACCAAATGTAATGTCTGAAAATTGTATTTTGGTGCATCGGTCGTCATAAATGTGTGTCAATATGCATCACTGTACCATTGTACACAGGGTTTTTGTGCCCAGCGTTGAATGCTGTGATATCATTTATCCAGAAGGCCTTTTTGATGAAAATGTTTTGCTCGCTCTTTTATATGGACAGTTTGTGTTGACTATGCAAGGTGTCATCAAATAAAAAAAACATTTGGTTCATACTCTAGCAGCTTCTTAAAGAATTAATTTTGTAAATTAAACATTGAAATGCAGAACTAGTCTAGGTAATGCTACTACATAACAATTCATAAAATACATTTTAATGGATTTTGCAATGCAAGTACGAACAATACAAGTTTCAGGTGCGTTTTTAATTCGAATTAACCGCTGCAGAGAACGAGTGACGTCACGCGCGCTGATTGGCTGATGCGTATTGCGCCGAACAGTTACTTGGTAGTCGAACGTAGGCGCCATCTAGAAGGAATTCGCTGAACTACATACCGAGAGTGGGCGGATAGCGACGAAACGTTCGAAAATGGCGGCGTGTTAAAGTTGATCTCCTCAATCCAGCTGTGAAAATGGATGAAAAACATGCACAAATGAAAAACCAAGTGTACTCTGTGCCTGTAATTCCTCCAGATCTTCGGCGCGAGGAAACTATAAACCAAATTGCAGATGCATTGGAGTATTTGAATCGCATTTCAACTGACATTTTTGCCCGGATTGGAAACCGAGTTTCTAGCCATCGAGAACGTTTGCGTAACATAAATTCGCGAGTTTTGACTGCACAAGCGAAAGTGAACAAGTTAAAAGGCAGCAATAAGGCTACTAAGGTAATATTTCGATAAATTCGATGAACAGAGTCGTGTTTTTAGGCCTATTTACAATTGTTTTCCGTAAAATACTTACCAGGTTTTTTCCAGCTCAAAATTTCCTGCTTCCGAAGAATTCACGCAGTACACTTCTATCTTCGAGAATCCGCATTCAGAATTGAGATACATACAGAGGAAAGATTGTGAAATCAAAAGCCAACATCAGAAACTGACAGATAAATCTTTGAAAGAAAAGTTGCAATTTTACAATGTCAGACTGAGTAAAGTTTCGCATACTGCATCTGAAGTGACATTAGAGGAAGGATTGGGAAGATATCCTCGCAATGTGTCATCTGTTAGTAATCTGCTTTTGTTCAACACTTCCGAAAATCCGTTAGTATAATATAAAACAGTTGCCATTATATATCCAAATTTGCGATTATATTTAAAACGTTTGACTTTTCCCGCCTTCAGATACAAGAAATACGTATTATTGGATCCTCTTGGTGCAATCACAAAAACGAGAAAGGCAGTGCAAGAAGAACAAGAGAAGAAAGAAATTGGTGCAGCTCCGTTTTCTATAATGCAACGCGATCATTTGGACCGACAAGTTGCCGAAAACTACTTCTACACTCCCGGTTTGGGTGAAGTCCCTGAGATTGATGTGCCATTGGACTTGCCTGATCTGCCAGGTTACAAACTATACAAAGAATCAGTTTATGTCTGGACCAGAATATGAACGCGTATCGCAATGCAGAATAATTCAATGCTTAGTCACATTTAGAACTTTGGCAATATTTTATTTCCTATTATTTCTGTTTAATTTTGCACGTAACTCTGTATGTATTTATATCAGCAATATGAGTTCAAGAATTCATATTTCCTGGATGTTTATATCATTTGCTTTACTGGAATGGAAAGCACTTTCTGGCAGTCTTGTTTAAATAATTTGGTTAACACAAATAATGTTTTCCCTCATAAATTTAGTAAAATCTACTTGCTATATGTATCGGCATTTGTGGATAACCCTTGATTACATAGTTTTCACAAGACTTGAAGGATTGTAGAAAATGTTCTTCACTCTGGTGCAGATTATAATGCATGAAAATTGCAAATAAATGAAGGTTTAATTGAATTGAATTGGATCTTACAACAGGCATTGCTGATGACCTGTCGTACAGCGGTGATATTGGGCCAACTATTGCGCCGTCTTTCCCATTATCATCTATTCCGGACATGCCGGTTGAGATGCCGGAAATATCCCAGAAATTTCCAACTGTGCCTACTTCGCAACCGCAATCCACTTTCTCACAAAATGCTGGATCTTCAACATCACAGACTTCTTCAGCTCGTCATGCGACACAATTTCCGCCACCGCCGCCACCTCCTCCACCACCACCACCACCACCGCCGCCTCCTCCACCACCTCCACCTTCATTTCAAGAAGGCGGTGGTCCACCACCACCACCTCCTCCGCCTCCACCACCACCACCACCGCCTCCAACAGCAAATTTGGTTAGTTTGTATCTACGCATGTATACAGGTTTCATGCCAACCCTTAAATTAAAAGAATGAATTATTTTGGAACAATGATGATTCAATAGATGTAAATATAACATGTTAAGGCAATAGCCAAATTGCTCTGACATCAAAATGCCCCAATTTTGATGCATTGTATCCAAAATGAAGCATTATTTCTCTGGGACCTGAATTTTTTATTTTATTCTCTGTATAAGTAGATTCAAGAAACCGTTGGAATTGAAATTTTTTCTCCCTTTTCAAATCAAAGGGGCAACATCGGTGTAAATAAATGTATTTGGTGGTTAATTAATTAGTAAAAAGTTCAATGATCCCTACCTTAAATAGTTTTACTGTATTATTTTTCTTAATTTCTAAAAGTTGTACAATAATAGCTCTTTTTATTTTACACTGTGTTAGCAATAGGGGCTACTTGAATATTCCAGTTGTATTAATTTTGAGCAAATGTTGAATATGTAGATCTGCATATAATCAATCGATATTTTCATTTCCGATTATTTACTTAAGTTGGAAACCAGTATAGTGAAATTACTATTTAGCTATATGCAGTTGTTGGCTTTGATGTGCTAACAGTTCAAATGTGATTCGTTCATTACATTCGATTCATGGATGAGAGTATGTATTCCTAAGTTTGCATTTTATTTATTTTTTTCCAGGCAAAATCATTGGATGGTGCACCTAAAATTGTAACTAGTCCTGATGATGCAAGAGCTAGTCTTTTGGAGTCCATAAGGCAAGCAGGAGGTTCGGGAAAAGTACGATTGCGCAGTGCGGCAGATAGAAAAATCGAGGCGAAGAAAAAGAAACAGGTTTGAATTATTTATAGCTTCTGGTTAAAGTTAAGTCTGATCTAACACTAACACATTGAAAAAGTTTCATTGTGTTTTGCTTGATTTGGGTGGCGAGTGGTGATTGTTCCTACTGAAGTGGTTGGATTGCACTTTCCCTTGAACACACTGGCTGCCATAAATATTATAAAAATTAGGGAACTAGATAGGACCAGCTAACTAGAAAACTTTGGTCTTTAGTGTTTTAGGATGCATTTAGCCGAAGATTTTTGACGAATTTTAAACAAAATGGAAATTTGAAGACTTTCTTTGTACGGCTAAACCTTTAATAATTAAACCGTTCAAGATACAAGAAATCACTACTTAGCCAAAGATATTCAGAGGGAATTATGACTTGCTGTTGTTAATGTAGGCCCTCGTTCGCCCGTAATTAATGGGATTCTGGTTTCATAATTTTTCCAGAAATGCAGTTTTTTGTTCCATTCATAATCGGACCAAACTTGGCGATCTGAAATACCGTTCTCAATACTTTTCCTCTATACTGTTTTCTTGTATCGAGCGGTTTAATTTTGAAAGGTTTAGCTGTTGAAAGAAAATCTTAAAATTTCGATTTATTTCAAAAATTCGTCGAAACTAAAGACCGAAGCTTGGCCTATCTAAGTAATTTTTATCATATTTATGGCGACGAGTGTCTTAAAGATGTGGGAGTATAACCCGACTTTTTCAGTAGGTATAATCACTACCTGCCACCCAAATCAATGGAACGTTTCCAAATCGTCTTGCATGGCCTCATTGCCCCAAATATATTTTGCAGGAGGAAAAAGTTACCGGAGGTGGAGATTTAATGTCTGACTTGTTCGCGAAGCTGGCTTTAAGAAGAAAAGGAATATCTGGTTGGTTGGTCTCCAAGTACTGGATTGAGTAATAGCAATAGGGTGCACTTTATTAATGAAGTTTGGGAATTGCAGGTAGTGGGCAGGGCAAAGGTCCAGAAGAGAAAACGGGCTTCGATCGTATGTTTAATTCTATTCCCGCTCCTCCTCCACCGGAACCTTTGAGTACATCGGGTGAAGAACTCGATGAAACGGATTGGGAGTAATATTATGCACAGGTTTGCTTTGCTTAGCTGCTATTATGTTACATATTATTTTGCATGTTGTTGGTTTTCTATCAATTATTCCGGGTTGATTGTATATACCATGAAATAAAGTGTGTTGCGTCTGTGCAAGATCGGTTTATGAAATTGGATTCAACATCATGACATTTTCCTTTACACCAGGGTTGGCTTCGTGATCTGCGGTTGCGAGAAGATGCCAGTTTTTTATCAGGTACGTTTTAGAATTTGTACAATTACAATTGGGATCTGTGATGATGGAATATATTTATCTATGAGATAAGGACCTATGAAATAATGATCCATGATAGCGAGACTACTATAAAGATCTGTGATAGTCATTAATGATCAATGACGGTAAATTATAAGGGCCTTTGTTGATAAACTATAAGGGTCGGTGATGATCAAATATTGGAATCTGTAAAAGCGATTTAAATTGAGTGAGTTATCTAATTATTATCTGTTTTATGAAAATAATGTGTTTAAAGTTCTTGAAAAATATGCGTCTGTCATAGTGGTATGCCTAATCTAACAAAATTAAAATAAGAAATGTAACCTTGATATCATACATGAATTATTGATCCATAATGGTGTAGAACTTGGAAAAGATTTTCGTACGCAATTTGAATTGGCCTATCACAGTTTAAATTCACTCCCACAAAAAATGAAGCTTGTATGCATTAGCAATGCTCCGAAGATACTCATTAAAACCGCCATTTGTAATTTCTTTTATCGGTGCATTTTAAGAAACTTCACTTGCAGCGAATTTCTGAAATATTGTAAAATAGTCGAAGAAATGTATGCAAATATGACATAAATTGTAAATAATTTCTTGAATTTTGCAGTCCTACAGTCTGACGTTTATTGTTTTTATTCATATCATTATGCACATTTTATTATGTAAAAATGGAGACTTACTTCAAAAATCCACTTAGCAAAATGTTAATTTCAATCGGGTAAAATATCTTCGAAATGAACTGTTGCTTTAGTTTGAATTTTCAATACCTCACTCTTCACACAATTTATGGTTTGTTTAGCTGAATTTCCATCATCACCTTTTACGTAAACGGTGTTGAAATGAAAAATTAATTTCGGCCTGAATGCTTTATTTATAGCACAAATGGCCACTGGGATTATATAGTGCAATAAACTATATTTTCTGTATATGGGGGATTGGATAAAGAAGTTACGTCTGCTATGGTGCAAATTAAGCTGACATTTGTTACCTAACTTGAAATTAAGCGTTGGTAAAACGAGACTTTAATGTTTAATGAACTCATGTTGGTTCCCACGTTGCCGCATTTAAAATGCTTCATATTTAATAATGGTTCTTGAAAGAAGTTTGAGCGAGCTGGGGAAAAAAAATACTTGTGAATGTATTGTCGAGTGCAAAATATATAAGCAAAGTAAACCAAAATCGATTTACTGGTAGCTCGCGTGGGAAAATAACTGAATATGTAGTCTTTATATAAATATTTTATGAAATTTGAGCATCCGTCCGCGCCTAACGTTTTGAGTGCAAACAAAATTCACCACATTCTTTCCATCGATCTTCATATGTGTGGTGTTATTAGAGGTTGAGTACACCTAGCTATATTTCCATTACATGGCAAATCCCAACAGGCCATTTTCCACAATTAACGTTGAATTTTGTTCTACTCGGCCACGGTACTTTTACGTTGAGCCCCCAAATTGGTGTCACAGTGGATGCCAATCTCTGCGCATTGGCTTATGAGAGAAATAGGAATTAATTACATGTAGCAAATTATGTGCTAGTCCATGTCATGATATGTTTCATTAACACCCTTATGCAGATAGATTGGCAATTCTCAGTTGGCGTATCGGCTTTGGTAGTGCGCGTAGTTTGGTGGTTCGTGGAAATTTATGCCACTTCACAGAGATGCCGAGCTTTGCGATAAAATTTAACGATGGTTGTCAATGTTTTAATGCCAGTGTGTAACTTCTTGCAATACATGTCCACGTGACTTAATGCTCTGATGAAATGCATAAAATGATTTTATTGGATATTGACATAGTAGTAGTAGCAGGTAGCGAGAGGCAAAGCGGGGAATACGAACCGTGTGCTAAGGCATGACTGGGAATTTGCACACATCCCAAGTGGAACAAGCAACCTGTCCACATATTTATTGATTTTGGTCCGTTGTTATCGCAGGTGTATTGCCTTTTCCTCGAGAACACCACAATACGGATCCCTTTACGGCTTCCGAAACCGCAAGTGCACGAAGAAGCCGTGACACCGACAGTTACATCTACAAAACAGTGAGTACAGCACTTTATTTACTAGGTGTTTAATCTTGTAAGTGTTGGAGTTGATTGTTTGGTAATTATATCACTTCACTGCATGTACAATATGAAATATTGTATTGAAATATAGTGGGTTTCCTAATTTCAAAT
>WWPM01003589.1:0-13533 GCA_023279145.1 Glomeris maerens | reverse complement strand
GGGGGGGGGGTCATTTATATTATACGTGACGTTTGCCCAGGGGGTTGTTAGGAGTTGTTACAACTTTGCTACAAAGGGTGGAGGGGGTCCAAATTTAAGTGATTTTAGCGAACGTATTTTATGGATGAACCCTTATCGATTCAAAACTTATTAAATCCGGTTCTTGGACAAATTTCTGTGGTAAGACAGATACATATTAATAGTTTTGTGCCACAACAATAAAATAAAATTATGTACAATGTGATTTGGATAAGCGGTTTCCACATTACTGTGCTAAGTATGTAGAGTACTGTATGGTACATACCTACATGCATAGCAACGATTATAATTATTAACATTGGTATAACAACCATTGCCGGTATAGCATACGACATTTATTTGCTCTAACGGGCAAAATCCAGGTCTTCCTTAAAGCTGCTATGACAAGATATTACTATATGGCCATGGTGTTGTAAAAAGTTAATTTTTTGTAAGACTCTCTGGTCTTATAACCCGAATTGCACGTGCATTTTGGTGGGTCTTATAACGAGTTTCCACTGTATACAAAACAAAGTTTCTGCAAAATTAATATGCCAAATCAATTTTAGTTCAGTTGGATATAACAAAATATATTGAAGGTCTTGAAGGATATGTAAAAGTTTTTCCTTTTTCAGCCGGTCTCCAGCATTTGCGTCAAAATTGAGTTGTTGGTAAAAGGGTTTTTCTTACTGAAGATATTCAATGCCCATCATATTTTGTATGTGCTGCCTGGCGTCAGTCCCCTATTTCTTGAACAAATGGTTAGAAGCTTTTTTGTTGATGCTCTTCCAGAGCTTGCATTTCAACTGGACAACATCGTCTTTTTATTACGTTATATTCCATATTTCCACGCTGCCTCTCGAAAATACAGGGTGCCCATAAAGGTCAGGGACAAATTAAAACTGGAAATAGAGCATCAAAAATCGAACAAATTTGACTTAATAGACTATGGGGATCGGAACCCTACTTCCGGTGCTACAGGGGTTTCAGCTGTAGCACCAGCGGTAGGGTGATTCCTGCCGGTTCCTTTGAAATCTCCCTGTTGGCAGTAGGGTGATTCCTGCCGATTCCTTTGGAATCGCCCGGTTTACAGTGGGGTGATTCAGACTGATTCCTTTGTAATCGCCCGGTACTACAGATGAGACCCCTGTAGCACCAGTTGTAGGGCTCCAATCCCCATGGTTTATTAAGTCAAAGTTATTCCAGTTTTGATGCTTTATTTCCAGTTTTAATTTGTCCCTGACCTTTATGGGCACCCTGTATATTTGAAACAGTTTGTCTTGTCAACTTGTCATCCTGTAAAAGTTATTTATGAACTGAATTATGTGAAATTGCATGTGCAACTCCGTTTAAATGTACAGTATAGTGGCAGCCTTGCAACAATTTGTTCAAAACTCAAATCGTTTAAATAAAAATGTGTAAAAATGTTTGTACCGTGAAGAAAAGTTGCTCTGCGAATAGCCACCTGTATTTTATGGTTTTCTGTATTTGATTTGTTAAAAATCTTGAAATTTCGCTGAATGTGAAATGCCATTAAATTTTCGATTCACTATTCCTTGCTGCTAAAGTGGGTTCGCAATTGAAGTTGTAGCGATTCTAAGTTTTCATGAAGTCACAGCTCTACAAGTTGCAATATTATCGCCACGAAAATTTGGCTAATTGTTACGCAGAATCTTCAAAATTACTGGGAATCGAACAAAATATTTCGTTTTATTTAATTTGTATTAATTAGTGAGAAGTCTTTATCTGTAACTCTATTTTCACGCAGTTTGAAGAAATAATATTGCATGAAACATCCAGTATATTTCTGAAAAGCTGCATGTGCTTTTGGCAATTTTTGCCAGAACAATGTTTGCATGTTCATGGGTTTCCGCAGCAGTGGATATTAATGTGAAAGACTATTTTTCGGCTGCCATTTCATACACATTAGCTGTGTATCGATCTGCTTATTTAATTATCCTCTGTGTGTGAGTGGTCGCCATTATGAGACCAATTTCGATTTACGGTTATGTGAAATTGTATTTAATAATATAATCGTTGTTTTCACTAATGAAATTATGATGTTATTTTGCCAACGTAAAGATTAAATCTGTATTGATTAATCACATAACCGTGTTCTTCGGCACGTGTGGAAGGAAAATACCACAGATTTTACATTGTTCAAGTTTTAATGCTGACATTCTAAAAGTTGAAAAATTTGAAACTGCTAAATTGATTTTTGCCCACTGAGTCGCAAAACGCTGTGTTTATTATAATGGAAATGTAATTTGGTTTTCAGAACTGGTCCGTAAAGTCGATTTTGCTGGAGAAAGTGTGTGGAAGTGCAAGTTGGTTTTTTGAAGGAGAGATGCTGGTGTCGGGTTTGCTGTGGAATACTGCTTCTGGCTATATTGATTTTGTCGGGTTTGGAAAATAGATTTGGCAGTAGTAGTTGGAAGAAGGAGGGGTTGGAGATGATGTTCTCTCACGCACCTGTCACACAAAATAGTACCAAGTGTCTTTCATCTCTGCAAGCTCCCTTCCGGATACCCCTTGACGCTTTTCCGATCACATAAGGTTTTTGTTTCCTGTTTGGGTGCCTCGCTTGACAGGCCTGTTATTGTTGTTCGCATTACGACCAGTTTGTTGATGCCCCCTTTTGTCGACCATCTTTGATGGTTGCTTAAATGACATCTAAAAAATCCCTATTCGCATTTGAGCCCATAGAAATGCTGCCTTATTGTATTCAAGGCTTTTATACTTCCTTGCTTTATCACAGTATATGTACATATAATACTCAGATAGATGCTCATCAATTTTTTTTCTATCTTCCTAGCTTCCTCGAGTGACATTTATTAAATTTGCCCGAAATTACAATGTATTCATCTGTTTGAATGCAGTACTAGCGATATTTTTAACATCTATTTTTATTCTTTAGGCATTAAATTTGTAAGGTTGAAAGTGTACTGTGCTCTAAAGTCGCCCATAATGAAGTATTGAGTAACTATTCCAGAAATTGTAAACCATAACATCGTGTCTTATATATCTTGTTGTTTTATTAAATTATGCGCGCTGTTTCCAAATGCTATGTAACCTACTGTTATTTTTATTCTTCTAGCTCCTCTAAGTTACTAATAAGAAACTGTTTTCCAGAAAATATTGCATGTTTGTTTTCCGCGTGTTTAATTGCAATAATGATTCAATTAGATCAATCTGATGCATTGTTTGCTTTTTGGGGAATAATTTAAAGCATGGAACGTACAGAATCATCAATGGATTCATTCTCCTGTATCTATTTCATACACCAAATTATTGTCTGTGTCA
Source organism: Glomeris maerens (assembly GCA_023279145.1). NCBI lineage: Eukaryota > Metazoa > Arthropoda > Diplopoda > Glomerida > Glomeridae > Glomeris > Glomeris maerens. Next base: position 10,212 of record WWPM01003589.1, on the reverse strand, counting down.
TGACTCTGCTCATAAATCATGTGGGTTTATTTAGCTATTTATTGCAAAATGAGAGGGGCAAAACGAGTGACATTTAGTATTCTGTGCTACTCCGAACGGACGTAGGTAATAATATATTTATGTGATGTGGTGTGATGTATTTCAAGGAGTCATTGAATGTACTTTCAGGGTTTTCCTATTATACAATTGGAACTTTGCAAAAATGTTCGCAGAAATGTAGTTATATTTGGTTATTTAGCTATTGTGTATTTGCTAGATTGATCGTCTTGTTAGAGAGCACTGGTGCATCTTAGTCTATTTGTCCTTTGTGGTGTAGCTAGTTTTTGTTCAGTCTGTTCAGTAACTATGCATGCAAATTTCGTGAAATATTCGTAGAATAGTTGAGAATTCATGACATTTTTTTTCTGCAAGTTGGTACCATTGTAAGATGGTGCTTTGTGCAAGCAAAGAGATTCTATCTGTGAATTTGGTGTGTGGCATGCGCCTTGCAATTTAACAATAGATGTACTGTGTATGCAATGCTTTTGTTAAATATTCTATGCCGTACTTCAACAATAGGTTTGTATCCTCATGGGAAAGCAGAGTTTAGCATATGGAGCTCAGTATTTCTTCCAAAATCAACAGTCTTTTGGTCCCTTGTTTGCATACGGTGGACTTCATGTTCAATTTTCATACATGATCTACAATTTACAAAATCCTTTGTAGTGTTTATTAATTGTGTAAATACAAGTTCGATGCACCTGAAAATTTTCACCATGTATGATAGTGTATGGGCTATTGGAAACAAGTATTTCAAATATGAAATTATTAAATTTTGTACTGAAATGGCATGATGAGCTTTTACTAATCTGCACATTGCCATTCAACTTGAAAGAAATGTTCAAAAATTATAAATGAGCGTGCACCACCATTCCTTTTTTCGAAGTTACCTTTGCACGCATAATTCCTTATGTTCGAGATCTAAAAAAGGTATGTCATCTTGTAACGGAATTTGCGTTTTAGATGTGAATAATTACCGAAATGCAAATGAAAGTCTTTGAATTACAAGGCTTAAATATGTTCTAGAATCAGCCTGCACTGGAAAAATAGATACGCATGCTATTTCTAATTGCAGTGATCCGCATCATTGATTCTACAGACATACTGTACCAGTTAAAGAAATCTGCTTCTGATATGTTACAATTAAATTTTGTTATGCATACTGTATGTATGTAACGAAAATTTTGATGTATTTGTAGACACATTTTCCAATATTTTTTATCTATAGTCATAATTAAAATAACTTTAATAAAATTTCAGTATTACACTGACCGTTAATTCATTGACTGTTAATTGAGATATGCACATTACTTTTGGTACATGTTTTAGCGTCTTTGTTATTTCTACATTTTAAAATAACCGCTTTGATGCATAAGTTAAGCATATACACCTAATGCTATTTGCTATAGCATTTCACAATTTCAACTGTAATATTATTGATATTGGTTGGTTGGTAATAAAATCGTGATGAAAAAGTGAATCATCTCAACGACAAATCTGCTACATCCTCGAATTCGTCAACTTCCTAGTTTCCCGAATTTTTTATATTTCATTTGGTGGTAGAAAAAAATGTTGAATTGATCTGGGAATGTAGAAACTGATTGTCAATTCTGGGCTTGTGCCTAGCTGGTGTGTGGGCTGATTTTGTCTTGATTTGATGGCTCATGCGGGACGGGTGGCTTCTTCATGGTTTTCTGTATGCTGGAGTTGTTTTTTCTGGCCAATGACGATCATGCTCCAAGAGCAATTCTACACCAATACGACTAACAAGTGTAACGTATTGAGCACTAGGGGAAAATCCTGATAAAAATCGACACCAGCAGTGCACAAATGACGCCAAGCTCGTTGTACTCTAGTATATATAAGGATAAATGGTGGCAAACTGAGCCAGGAAAAGTTTGAATTTCATTGGCATTCAAAGAGGTGTGCCAATTCAGCGTCAAAACACGTGCTGCTGCTTAAACCCTTGTCATAGCGGCTCTAATTCAAATGGATTCGCCAACGACGAATAGCAACATGATGCAATAATCTCTAAAGAACAAGCTTTTTAAGAAGGCATTTCTTTTACGTGTATATTTTATGCTCCCAATCTTAACTCTCTGAGTTGAGTTTTTGATTGAAGTAAAAAGGTCTGATTGCAGACATTTATTTCTGCTTTAATGCACATGAATACAGTATAAACAAGAGGCATGCACGTGTGCTCAAATTTGACTGATTTTGTGGAGCTATATTTCTACACAATTCTGTAAGCATGCAGTGCAAGCTTTCCCAACTAAGGTAATCCGAACTTATTGCTAGGAAGCTTTACATATATTTTGAGGGATTTTTAATAAATGAATTAAGATAGCAGATTTTAGGAAGTCGTTTATAGGGGTTCCAATTATCGTATTTACAATAGATTTTTTTAACCAATGGACCTAGGGTGCAACGTTCACCATTAAAAAGTTTCAAGGAAAAATGTGTGGGAAATGTGTTATGTGAATTAAGTGGTTTATTACACCACTTTACAGTAAATGTTCAAATATAGGGCCGTGACAAGTAATGCAAGCGTCACATCTGTCGAAGCATTGATTGCTGCACCCTTTAAGAAATGCCTGGTATGTCATTAACACTGCCAGCAACAGTCACAATTCTGGCCACAAGATCCTCCTCAGTGTCCACTGGAGTCTCATACACTAGGTTTTTCATGTGGCCCCACAGGAGTAATCCAGGCTTGACAAATCAGGAGATCTAGGAGGCCAAGCCACTGGCCCACCTCTGGCAATCCATTGTGCCCCATAGGTAGCATCAAGGTAATGGTGCACTTCCCTGCTGAAATGGGCAGGGGCCCCATCATGTTGGAACCACATGTTACTATGAATTGTGAATGGGACTGTATCCAACAATTGTGGAATTGTGGCAACTGTTTTTCCAAAAAGATGCAGTACATTTGGCCAATCAGTCATGCAGGAAGCAAGTATGGTCCAATCAGACATTCACTGCAAACCGTTGTTGGTGTGCACCTGGTCTCACAGTATGTGGGTACTCCTGGCTCCAAGAATGGCTGTTGTGCACATTAAAAACACCATCTCTGGTAAATGTAGCTTCATCAGTGAATAGCGCATGAGAAGGACAGGCTGGCTGAACTGCAGTTTGTTGCAGAAACCACTGTGCAAACTGCACGTGCAATGTGTAATCTTCAGCATTTAATGCTTGTACCCTTTGTAAACTATAGGGGTACAGCTGGTTCCCACGAACAATGTTCCACACAGTGGTGGTGCTCACTCCAACCTGGTTCGCTACAGCTCTCACACGTATGCCTGGATTCTCCTTCATTGCATCAAGGACATCTTCTTCAATAGCGGGTGTCCTCACTGGTCTATCCCTGTCTGCGTTAGGCTGTTCTGTCTTAATGTCCCACCTCCACGTACTTTTTTCCTTGTAACTTTTTAATGGTGAATGTTGGACCCTAGGTTCATTGATTAAAAAAAAACTTATTTTAGTGCCCTTTATTACTGGTTTCAGTTTGTGCCATCTGGGGAAAAAACCCTGTAGATGTTTCAGATCGTGAATGCAATGTAAAGATTGCACAACTACCTCCAATTAGTCAGCCAAATAAGTTAGTTTTTCGTTTTTATTGATAATTACATGTTTGGCTTGACATATTAAATTTTTAATTTGAAACAAATTTGTGTATTACTGACTTGTGTAGTAGCTGTCCTAAAATTTACAACATTCAAATTGCAACTATGAGTCTGAAGTCAACATTTGAATTTATTCATTCAAGATCATCGGCAAAATTTATAATTAATGCGGCGATGGCCGACTGTTTATTAGGAGTCTAATTCATTCTTTCAAATTTTCTCTTAGTTCTCCTGCAATTATGTCAGCTCCATTAAGCTAGGACACCCACCCCTCTGAAATTCCAAAATTAAAGTTTCAATAATAAAAGTTTATAAGTTTACATGTCATGTAAAGAAATTATAATGCAATGTAGTTGTAGTGAGCTTGACAGGTATTACACTCGTATTTATCTATTTATTTAATATGTAGGCTACACTGTGTTATCATGCCTCCCTGCAGGACTCACACTGCGCCTCACAACTTCGCCCTTTACACTCATGCAGTTCCTCTCAAAATTTCTGTGACGAGTTTTTAGAACTAATTAAGGTGTGCTCTACAACTTTCCAATTGACAGTACTATTCTAACTCTTTTAGTTTGCAAGTTAGGATTGCGATGACCTTGAAGTCATTGTTGAAGGTCAGGTGGGGTTAGTGCACCGGAAGTGCCCTAGCCTCCTAATCACTTCACCTCTTAACATTAATCTCGCTATCTGGCTTCATTTCAAAGTTATAGCCCAACAGGCAATACTTTCTGACCACGCTGTATAGTGACAGGACATATTATGAAATAATTGCGCGATTTATGTTCCAATGTATGCAGTTAAGTAACAATCTCCCGTGATAGTGAAATCTGAAAACTTCATGTACACTGTGTCCCAAAGAAGGACCACATTTTTAATTTCTAATAACTTTGCAAAACCTTTATAGAAATTCACCAAATTTGGCAACAATATACTTGAGTATATTTGACATCTTAGTACAAAATTTCAGCTCAATCGATCAATTAACACGCCCGCTGTGTGGCGTCATATTATGACGAGAAAAAAGCTTACAACCGCAGCAGAGCGCCATCCTTCTTGGGCGTAATTTAACAGTTGCCTGCTATTGCGATAATATTTTTCGCAATGGTGTTTACATTGGAAGATTGAATGTTAATTAAAAAATTAAAAATTTACACAAGTAAAAAGTTTTTGGTGCACAGAAACCGTTACAAGAATTTTCGCAACAAGTGTCGCAACTCCGCAGCGTCAGTTAGCTTCTTAAATTAAATTTCTAATGATAATATTATTGATTGAAACTGTTATTAATAAAGTACACGACACTTGCTATAGTTTTACATTAAATCAATGAACTTGTGCATCTAGGTAATCCGAAATTATTTAGGAAGCGTTGAATAAAAGAATTATCGTATTGCAGGGATTTTTGAACAGTGAATATGACGTCACGCAGCGGGCGTGTTGATCGATCGATTGAGCTGAAATTTTGCACTAAAATGTCAAATACGTATACTCAAGTATATTGTTACTAAATTTGGTAAATTTCTATAAAGTTTTTGCGAAGGTATTAACAATTAAAAATATGTTTCTTTTTTGGGACACAGTGTATATGTGTATACAGCATATGGAGGTTATAGTTAGTACATTCCCTTCATACATATACAGCTTATTGATCGAAATCCCAAATCCCAAATGTAATCGTAATGAAGGATAGCAATAAGCATGTAATTTGTTGCGAGGTGGGCAGTGGTATAGAGTAAATGAATTTGCTGTCCACTTTTCCGGGGGAAAATTGCAGGAGGTCACGCAGATAAAAAGGGCCTGATGAGATTTTTGATAGAGGCCAACCAAAGCGAACGCACATAATTCACATCACAACTCGGATCCGTCATTAATGAAAGCAATTATTCTGCACGATCACATTATTGCAGTCTATGGCTCTATCTATTAGTATATGTGTGTGCCTGCATCACACAAAGCCAGCATATTACAATGTTACCTACCATTCACAAAAACCGCCCTATTCATTTCCGATATGTGTACAGAACAATGCATCAATTCCTAGTTGTCACCGATGATACCATAAATCGCTATCAAATCTTTGTTATTGTTTGCACTTAGACCAAATTTTCCATTAACTAATCTGAGCGTTCGAATACATAATTACCTGGGTTACAGCGTAAACATATTTTTGATTCATTGCAGTGAAATGCGCAAATCCTCGTTCGTAAAAATTGACAACTGCACTACATTTGGTAACAGTAAATACATTCATGAGGCGCACCAGTCATATTTTCAGAAAAGGTGAGACTACGCAAACTGTGAAGTGTTTTACAGAAAAGTTATTTTAAATGCTGCAAGTTAATTTTTACGAGGAAAAAGAGCTTCCTTATCTTTTTCATTTGGAAGGTACAAGGCATGTCCACAAAGTAGGAGTTCTGTTGCCTTCTTGTGCTGGGGGATTTTTTTACCCAAAATTTGGCAACACTGATATGTAAACTTGGTTCTCCTGATCACAATGAGCACAAGTGGTCCTTATTAGTACTAAAAGTCCCCTTGTGGTGACCATTCGTGTGAAGTATGTCGAAAAAAAATATCACCGAATGTGTGGTACATATCATCAGGTTTTTTATTGCAAAAACACCTACTAAAATTTTTGGGACATTTGGATTGGATATGTTGAACCACCCCGCATATTCTCCTGACTTCACGCCTTCAGACTTTCATCTTTTCACCTCCCTAAAGACTCACATTAGTGGGGGAAAATTTTCAACTGACGAAGAGGTGAGAAAGAGGCCCTGAACTAGAAAAAGGCGATGATGGGAGAATTCTTTGCGGAGTGCAAAAAAAAAGCTTGTGACACATCTCAAAACCTGCATAGAACGGAATGACAACTATGCGGAAAAATAGCTTACATATACGAGGTGTGTTAGAAAAGTAATGAGACTGGCAATACTGAGAGTGATCTGGCAATGCCGTGATGTTCTACTTGTGCGGGCCTGTGTGTTCATCCCTTCCAGATGCTCTGTCCGAGTTTCAGCTCGATACAGCCATTACGTGATTTTTGAGAGCTCTTTCAGTGAAGTTGAGTTTTCCTTGTGCGTTACGAAAATGGAACAGAGGAATTTAGAGCACATTACGCCTTCAATTTTTGTGTTAAACTTGGGGAATCAGCGAGTGTGACCTTTGAAAAGTTTAAACAGGCCTATGGAGAACATTCCTTATCAAAACCACAAGTTTTTCGCTAGCACAAATTATTTTTGAATGGCCAATAACATGGTGAAGATTTGTGCAAAATGGTGCCAAAAAACCTCACAACAGAGCAGAAGAATCTTGAGAGAATTGCCAATGACCACAAATGGTTCTGTCATGTGCAAATCTTTGGTCAAAATTTGATGCACGGTGAAAGTGTTTACGTTTAACATGTCACCCATCATCCTTGTTAAACGTATAACTGATCTCACAAGAGCATTCACATGTTCGGCATTTTTGTCAGTTTTTGAAGTTGAGGGTCTCCCTGAGCGAGGTTCTTCTTGAACATGTTTTTGGCCTCTCAAAAATATTTTGTGCCAGTGAAAAACTTGTGCTCTTGATAAGGAGTGTTCTCCATAGGCCTGCTTAAACTTCTCAAAGGTCACACTCGCCGATTCCCCAAGTTTAACACAAAAATTGATGGCATAATGTTGCTCTAAATTCCACTGTTCCATTTTCGTAACGCACGAGTAAAACTCAACCTCACCGAAAGAGCTCTCAAAAATCACGTAATGGCTGTATCGAGCTGAAACTCGGACTGAGCATCTGGAAGAGATGAACAAATAAGCCTGCACAATTAGAACGTCATGGCATTGCCAGATCACTCGCAGTATTGCAAGTCTCATTACTTTTCTAACACACCTCGTATACCAACAAAATTCGGTAATTGTATTTTGAATAAATTGTCTGTTAAAAAATATAAAAATCGAGTACTCTTACTTTGTGGACATGCCTCGTACCTTTCATTATTTTTTAATTTGGTGAAAAGCATGATGTTTGTGCAGCAGCCGCCATTATGCACATGGATCAACAGTGGTTGCCATGGAAACAACTTTTGTCCTCTTGCACTTGTGCTGATGTCTTCCTTTTCCGAATTTTCCTTTTCTCTATTTCTTTGTCATGGCTGCCTTAACGGCACCTTTGGGTAGCATTTGACAAGCGCCAGTTTTTCAACCAAACACTGGACAAGCTCCTGCAACTGTCCTAGAATGGACAAAAAAGACAACTTTAGGTTCGAAATTCGCCTGATCCTTGTGTCTGTTGTCTTTTTTTTCATTGAGTGTGTCGTTTTGAGCATGTCTATTGCTGTGAGATACATTTTTTAAAACCAAAACGCAATATAACCATCTCTTGAAATGTATTGTTGATATATCAGAAGTCCAAGCTGTATGCAGTAACAGGATCTTTTTTGTGCACCTCTGCCCTTAATAAAGTTAACTTATTAGATTCCCTAAAATATGCACAGTGCAGTAAGCTATGATGTGGAAACTTTTGATATTATTGTCTGTAAAATATATTTGGACTGAATCCTGTTTTGTTGTATAAATAGTTAATATACTATAAATTCATTATTTGTGCTTTATGACAGATTAGTATTAACGGATCATTAAAACTATTCAAAATTAAGGAAATGTTATTGATTGTGAGAATTGTTTAATTGCAACATGTTTATTGACAATATACCGGGCGAGTCGTAAGTCCTGTGATGGCCTGTTGTTTTTGTAAATGAATGGTGTAGGAATGGAAACGCACATGGAAAGCACTCAGAAGTTTGGGGGTTATCTAACCGTGTGCCCATTGGTGACCTCGAAAGGTGGGATCAAGGTCATTGAAATGTTAACTTTGCAATTACTGGCGCTATTGGGCTGATATCATTTAGCGAAATGTTCCGCGCCGTGTTCTAAGCGTTATGCAGCAAACACATTGAAAATCTGATAAGCAATGCAAAAGTTATGTAGGAAAAAACCGGAATGTGCACCCTTGTGAAAAGCTTTCCAGCCAGCTCCCTTGTTGTGCACAAGCAGCATGCAATTGCAAGGCAGGAAAGCACACAACAGAGTATAGGTTAGGAAATGTTTTCACAGGACAGCTTTTCACAGGGGCTGCACATTCCGTTTTTTTCCGCATAACTTTTGCATTGCACATCCGATTTTCAATCTGTTTGCTGCATTATGTTTAAAACATGGTGCTGAACATTTCGCTAAACGATATCAGCCCACTAGCACCAAAAATTACAAAGCTAGCATTTCAATGACCTTGATCTCACCTTTCAAAGTCAGCAATAGGCACATGGTTAGATAGCCCCCAATCTGCTGAATACATGTCCACGTACGTTTCCACCATTTCTACACAATTCATTAAAAAGAAAACAGGCCGTCACTGGACTTATGACTCACCCGGTATATAATATAATATAATTGCAATATACACTGTGTCCCAAAAAGAGGGCCATACTTTTTATATGTCAATAACTTTTTGAAAACTTAGAAATTCACCAAATGTGGTAACAATATGTACCTGAGTATATTTGTCATTTTAGTACAAAATTTCAGCTCAATGGATAAATAAACACCCCTGCTGTATGACGTCATATTAACGACGAGAAAAAAAAAGCTCGTGCCCGCAGTGGATTGCCATCGTCATTTTAGGCGTACTTTAGCAGTTGCAGTGTTAGGAGCAACAGTCTGTTCTTCACTGCATGTCGCTTACATTTCAGTAGTACATAGTAGACAACATTTTTCGCAATGGTGCTGGTTTGGAAGAGAGAATTTTATTTAAAAATTTACTAGAAGCTATACGTTCTGGTGCACAGACACTGTTTTACAAGAATTTTCGCAACAAGGGTGGCAAAATTTCCAGCGTCAGTTAGCAACTTAAATTAAATTTCTAATGACAATATTATTGACTCAAGCGTTTATTAATAAAGTATGCGACACTTCCTATAATTTTGTATTAAATTAGTGAACTTATACAGCTAAGAAATACTGAAATTACAGTATTTAGGAAGCATTGAATAAAATGATCGTTTTGCAAGATTTTTGAACGATGAACATGACATCACGCAGCAGGCCTGTTGATTGATCGATTGACCTGAAATTTTGTACTAAGATGTCAAATATACTCAGGTATATTGTTAAAAATTTGGTAAATTTCTATAAGGTTTGCACAAAATTATTAACAAATAAAAATATGGCTCTTATATGGGGACACAGTGTATATGTTCCCATTTTATCAGCTTGACTTGCTCCTTGAATGATCTTTATTAAGCTCATCCTTATGTGTACCCCACCATGAACTTGCACTTCGATAATCAATTAGGAAGAGATACTATAATGTGTCATTAATGAACTTTCTTGCATAAAAATTAAATTGGCCTGACTTCTGATCATAGCAAAGCCTGGATTGTTTTCCTTAACCCATTTACTACCAGTGTCCCTTCAGAGGGACACATAGTAATTTTCTTTTTGTATATAGTATGAAGAATTTCTAAAATTAAAACCCTGCTAATTTTGAATACTAGACATATAACTGCTCACACCCC
>WWPM01003568.1:0-12951 GCA_023279145.1 Glomeris maerens | reverse complement strand
TTTTTTTTGGTATGATGGTGATATCGAAGCTGGTGAGCAATTATAGTTTTGCGAGGAGCGCTTCTATTTTAACTACGTATGTTGAGAAAATAAATACGAGTCCAATCTCACAGTGGGTGCAAATTCGTAACACCTGTCTACATTGACCACCTGAGGAACTGGTCGGGACTGCCCAATGTAGACAGGTCCCCATTATATCAAGGTTCAAAAAGTACACAAACAAAAAATTCACATTTCAACTAATGCTGCATAGGGACACTAATGAACCGACAAGCTTTTCTAAGGTGTCCTGAAAATTACACTCAAGAACAATCACCCAAAAATAAAACTGCAACTCATTGGATTTTTTTTTTTTTAAATTACCACATGCCTGCAAGGCTGCAAGTGAAACATTCACAGCTTTATTGCAGACCTGTGACAGCTTTAAAATTTTTTTGTTAGGGATAGTATTACAGTTTGCGTCTTCCTATTTCCCATATGCACTTTTAACATGGGGTGACTGGTCACAGGGATGTCAAATAAGCCAAGTACAGCAGGACCTCGATATAGCGTTGCGGTCAAATGCAAGATTTTTCAACATTATAAGCGGGATTTGTTAAATGCGGACTTTTTTGTTGGCATGCTGAAAATCTGTTAAATTGGATTTGTATGTTATAAGCGGAATAACGTTGTAAGCGGGAGACGCTGTAAGCGGGTCCTACTGTAATAAAGACCAACCGTCCCTTTAGCCTTTTTTAACTGCAACTGAGGCAATTAAAGATAGCCGCTCACCTAGTTAAGAAGTTTAACACCTGCTATAAAAGGAGAGACGTCATCCCCTCAGAATTCCTGAGCTTTACTATAAAATATCTTAAAAGGAAAGGACCAGATTGAAGGCAAACGAAATGATGATTCTTATGTAACATCTTATTCAGTTCTTTATGCTGAACAAGATGGATATTCTCTTTACCCAAAATGCGGAACACAATTAGTAGGAAAAAATAACGAAAACTGGAAATTGGTAGTTCGAGCTCATTGTTCGATTGCAGCATGCGCGCACACACATATGCATCTTATCGTCCATACATGATCGACGCACCTTGTGCTTCCAGCAATATACAAACACTGCAGTAACACTTTGAAGAAGACGAGGCGCACACCAAAATTTGAATTAAAACAAAAGGTGCAATTTTTTTCTTTCGTGTTAATATTGAGTGCATATCGTGGATTTCATTTAATTTTCACCTGAAGGGGATTGACATTAAAGCAAAGTAACAGCTAAGCGAAACCCTAAAAACATCACGTAATTTGATAAGTGAATGTATTGGGCAACTGTATTACACAAATATGGAATGGTATTGAAATAGGATGCCTATGTGTGTGTGCGCGCATAAGCTGCAATGGAATTAACCAATGAGCTTGAACTACCAATTTCCAGTTTTCGTTATTTTGTCCTACTAATTGTGTTGCGCATTTGGGGTTAAGATAATATCCATCTTGTTCAGCATAAAGAACTGAATAAGATGTTACATAAGAATCATCATTTCGTTTGCCTTCAATGTGGTCCTTTCCTTGTTAGATATAATTAAAGAAATTCCAATGACTTGTTTTATTTTTTTGGCGATTGTTCTTCAGTGTAATTTTCAGGATACCTTAGAAAAGCATGTCAGATCACCTTTAAGTGTTTTACATTTAACATTGATTGAAAAAGTCCAGCTTCACAATTTGTACCCTAACAAAAATCGTTGGCTGTCACATGCATTTCACATGCATGCCACATGCCTGCAAGGCTGCAAGTGAAACATTCACAGCTTTATTGCAGACCTGCACGGTGCAGCTATGTGGCATGCATGTGAAATGCATGTGACAGCCTTATAAAGCTGCAAGTGAAACATTCACAGCCTTATTGCAGACCTGCGACAGCTTTAAAAAATTTTTGTTAGGGTATGTACTGTACATATTGATTAAGCTCAGCGCACCACAACAGCTGTTTGTGTAGTACATATGTATGTACAGTATTCGCTTTTTTCAAACGTAGTGGTCAATTTACCCAGGTGTGGCGCCTCGTAGGTACCTCAATTGGGTAGTCAATATTCAAGTTAGACAGGTTCCCTAATTTTTTTAAAGCTACCGCAGGTCTGCAATAAAGCTGTGAATGTTTCACTTGCAGCTTTATTGCATGCAGATATGCACATTGCAGGCATGTGGCATGCATGTGACAGCCAACAATTTTTGTTAGGGTTGCCAACATATCAAGGTTCACCATAATGTATTTCCTATGGAGTGCGGCTGGTACTGGAAAAATCTGATCAATGTAGGCAAGTGCCCAATATATTCAGGCGCCCAATTTGACAGGTTTTACTTAACGAAATTCGAAGAATTACAAGCATTACCTTGCATGCCAACGTTTCGCATTTCGATATGGCCCCAAATGAACTTGTTTACTGAGGCTATTCTTCATGTATTTCTTGTACAAGTTGGAATTGTTTCTGTCTTTAACAAAAAATATGCCATTCTCTCGATTGTACACAATTTGTTTTGTAGATTTTTATTCTTGCACAACGAGGAAATCTCATAGTGTGCAACTTCAATATTTTTGGTGTAATGTTTAGTATGAATGTGCATTTTTAATGCTCGTTGCTATGTGCAATTTTTCATATGCACGTTTCTATGCGCGTAATTTCATATGCAATACATAAAAATCAACTTTTTAATTAAACGTCTGCACAGTACGTTTGAGTTTTTAATCCGCAGATCATGCTTTACATAGTATACATAATGTATAGGTATAGGCATGGTTTATAATATGCCGATTGAATTGCATATGAAGTGACATGGTGAAAATTTCACAATCCGGTTTAAACCTACAGTATACCCAAGCACTGTATTTACAGTGTTATTATAGTCAAGGTGAAATATTCATTGTTACCTTTTTATTTGCAATGGCGCTAAAACACGTCAGGAAGGTCGCGAATTTGTAAGATTAATTTTTCTTTAATTTGTTTCATGTCCTATATAGAATTTTATGCACTACCATATACTATGTATATTCGGTCTTTAGGGCTACTGCTGTGCACGATATGATGCAATAATGTCATTTGCTTCCACTGATGAGTTTTTCCGATTTTCATCCAACTCATTCCCTCCACTTGAATTCCAGCTTTGGACTTGCCCGGTTCCAAAAAAACCATATATTAAGCTGGTGAACAATTTAATTCCACATGCTATGTAAAATACTCTAGACCAGCTTTCTACCGACGACTAAAAAAAGGATTACATATCGTTATTTTTGTTTCGTTTTGATAACGTATATTTAATAAACTTACGTTTTCATTCGTTAAAAATCCGGTTAAGTAAGGTGCTAAAATCCCGGGAATTTGTCCTATTGTTCCACTTAAGCCAACAAGTGTGCCTAAAAATGAGGAATAAATTTGATGAAATAGAAATTAGTTGTGTTACTTCGTGCCTTACACTAAAAAATTACAGTTCATTGTAGCAATAAGCATTGATTTCAATCAAAAGTCTAAAAAATAGATAAACCGTACACGCTTCTCTTGGCACAAAATCGAAGTAACCATGTGGGTGGTGGCAAACCTTACAATACAGAAATAATGCAACAAACAAATTATCTCTACTTAGCAGTCCACCTACAATATATTTTTTTCATTGTGATCCACAAACCAACACAATACGAGAAATTGCCATTAATAATTATTGGACATCTTTCATTTATCTAAATGATCTGCATACAGATATATGAATATCTAATGGGCACATTTGCTTACCTGCAAATCGTGGTGAGATGTCAATGTCGTTGATTAATACACCAGAGTCCGACAATGAATCAAATGTTGCCGTTAATATAATAAACGTCACTGCCAAACTGCGGTTGCAGCCAACCTGGGCAATAGCAATGCACAATGCTGCAGGAATTAAACCACCTGCAAAAATACTTATTGTTACATATATATGCAAGATTAAAATATAATCCATTCCCCCAAAAAACTGTTTCATTACCACACGCGTAAAAAATATAAATGTGCATACCGGTATATATTTTTAATATATGTGATAATGTCTAAGTTTCGGGGGGGAGGTGCAAATGACTTAATTTTCACCCTGTGTACAGTATATTGTACAGGGTGGGGCAAAAGGTATGCCCGAGTTTGAAAAGTTTGGTACTCAGCCTGCGGTTGGTTTATGACACTGGGTGAAGTGTCATTGTGATCATTACATCCCCCCGTTTTCAATACACAATCATGCTGTGGACCGGAAAACACCCCGGCTTTGCTGTGCGCACATTTTTGGAAAATGACCACGTCGCGTTTCAGTCCCTTGCGATCACCAGATTTAAGCGTGTGCGACTTTTTCCTGTGGGGGTACCTCAATGTAAAAGTTTTCAAGCACCGCCCCCACTCCATGCAAGAACTAAAGGATAGAATTATCGAGGAGAGGAACGCAATTCCGCTTGAGATGTGCCGGAAAGTAGCCAGAAACTTCAGAAACAGGCTACAACAGCGCATCGCTGCTAAAGGCCGCCACCTTACAGATATTGTCTTGAAAACTTAATGGGGAAAAAACGGGTTAAAATACCGAATTCAATGAAAAAAGTTTCAAGTCTCTAACTGCAATAGTTGTTTGTTTATTGTTCTTTAAAATCGAGGCATACGTTTCGCCCCACCCTGTATATCCATGATTAAAAAAGTGAATTATTTAAATGCTAGAGATACAGTGAATTGGTGCACCATGGGTTATTGACTACAAACTTGACTTTATAGTAGGCTACCTATGAAATCAAGAAATCGCAAACAATGAATTTCAATTGAATAATCTGCTAAGGATAACACCCAAGGACAGGCATACATATGACAAATTGTTTGCTTCAGTACCCCCGACAGTAATCTGGAATTCTATAGGTGAAAGTTAAATTATTATCATATTTCACTATACAGAATCTCTGCATACCAGGACATCGTTCTTTACATGGAGCATTGTCAAAAACATAGCAATAGGTAAATGAGAAAGAAGGTTTTTCTTTCCTGAAATATACCATTTACTAATTTTATTTCATTTTAGGTGAATTAATTTCGATCATGGATTTGCAATATTGTTGAAAATACAACAGACTAATTCCCTGTGTGAACTTAAAAATGAGCAACTTAAGTCTATTTAACATGTTGATAAATTGTAATTGATTTAGAGTTTAGTTATACACCGTCTATTTTGTTGTTCTTACCGCCTAGTGTACATATCTTTCTGGCTGCCGTGGTAGATAATATTTCTTTGCTTCTCAGATGGTCAATTACGAATCCTGTGGCTATTCCCATAATTAAATCCCCAACATAAGGAAGAGATGCCAGCGAAGCACTCTATGAAATATACAGAATTCCTTTGAAGGCTGTGCATAACAACGAAAACTTTTGATAACGTTTAATTGTGTCGTGATTATATTAAGGCAATTCAAAATTTACGGGTTGTCTTACATCATGCATGTCGTAATGAAGTACTGTCTTCAGATATGTGGGCATTCCAGTAAAAAATACATTTACTCCCCAATAGTACCCAAATTTGCCTAGAAACAATGCCCAAACATGGGTAGAAGTAAAAATAGATTTCCAAGGCGCTGCAACTCCCTGCAAAATGAAACATCTTGTATTAGTATAAATATTCACATATGTATTGAGTTTTTTTAATTGTAAATGATGTAAATGTAAAATTTAGATGCGCATTTATACGTACTTTGGCTGCTTTCGCATCGACAACAGACTTCAAGGATGATGTAATGTATTGCTTTTCCTCTGGAGATATGCGTGGATGAACATAGGGAGATTCGTATATTAAAAACGCCATCAAAATAAACCACACAATTCCACATATTCCTGAAACAAAAGATTCCTCGATAAAGTTTCTAGCTCAGGTGAAATTAAGTAAAATAATTGCATTAAGCTTACCGAAGAAATAGAATATAAATGGCCATCCATTGTCAATTGGGATTTTCATCAGTTGGCCAGAAATTGCTGCAGCCAGAATTGTTCCAACAGCAATTCCTGCAAGATCCATTCATATAAAACGGCTTCCTATACATATTTGCGAAGCTGGGTATTATCTTACCTCTTGTAACTATCACAAATAAATAACTTCTTTCCATTGGTGGGCACCATTTGGCCATTAAGCTGTTTAATTTTTGATATTGAACTTTAGTAACTCTTCTGATTTGAAAATTATTAAATACTTATCTTTTCCTTAGGTTACCTGTAAACTCCAGGAGTTGTGAGGCCCTGTTTTAAAAAGGTATGTTACCAAAATTGTTTTAGGTAAGTATAGGAATGTATACTATATGTACTTGTATAGTTTGCTAAAAACCTACTTCAAATGCTCCTTGGATGATTCTCAATACCAAAATGTATACAATTCCTGCACGAGATGCGACTGGTATTACAAGAGACAGAACAGCTGTTCCCAGTACACCAATCCCATATGTCCATTTGGCTCCAAATATCTCGGTTAAACGTCCTCCGATAATTAGAGTGCACAGGTAACCCCAGAAGAATGAACCTAAGATAAGGCCACGACTCTTCTCATTCCAGTCAAATTCTTCCTTCTAAATGACGTGTAAAACAATAGCGGTTTTATTTCCAAATCTGTGCACGTACATATACTACATTGCAACTACAACTTCAGCTCAGTATAATGTACGCAGGAAATTTATACTGTAAGACGATGATTTGGGGTTATTTTATGTCACTCGTGAGAATAACAGCTACTATAGTATACAGTATAAGCATTTGGGATCTATTCAACTCTTCATCGAGCAATTTTTACTTTAATCTGTATAACGGCAATTTTCTATTTTACCCATTCTAAATGTATTTAATTATACCGTAAATATTATCACAAATATTTTTTAATATTTATTGATATATATTTCATAAATCTGCCTTTCCTGATCGATTAATGACTATATATGAGCTGTCCATTTTTCTTCATATACAGATAATGACGAGATAGTAATTTTACATGCAGCATTGCAGTAAGAAATCCTAATATGAATGTGTAAAATATTTAAACGCCTTGCCAGTTGCTTATTTTCGCCAATAACGTACTACTTATTGCAATTTAGTGTGAACAAACAACACGTGCCATATTAATGATTTTGAAATGATAGAACCTTATAAATAACAAACTAATTCTTATTAAACATGATTTTATCAGAAAGTAATTTATATTTCATTTGCCTTCCATGCACTTGCGCTCTACGATGGCTGCATTCATTCTGAGCACCAGCCAGTAAAACACTCAGTCGACAATGAAACCTAATGAAGCTAATTTAGTTACCATACATTTAATTTTTCAAGGCAAATGATGACGTCAACAGTTGGCGCTGGAGTGTGACTTCAAAGATACTTTTTATCTTCTGCCCTACCAACCAATCTGTATGGTCCAACAAATTTAATGGAAAGTGGAGGGAGGATCCAAGCCCGTGCCTGACTTTTCTAAACATTTTTCAGCGAATTTATTTAAATTAATTTAATCAATTATTTAATGTTTCAGGTTTTATTGATTTATCTAGGGAGAAAAAATGCCCCTCCCTGCTAATCTATAGTCATTTGAAACTACAATTATTCAAAACCTATGTACATTTGGTATTAGAATATCTCTTCAGTAATCGTTTGCTTGCAAGGCAATGCAACCTATAGTATATATCGACTATAGACAGTACATAACTATACTTGAGATATTTCCTCAGATTATACGTATAAAATACGTAAATTACGCGATGTATGGTAAAATTCCTGCTTACGTTTTGCATCAAATGATTTGTGGTTGAATTTGTTGTGTATGGACACACTGCTGTTGTCAGATTTTGTGGATGTTCCTTGGTCATGGCCACAATAGCAATGTTGAGGCTACCACGCAGGGTTATCATATTCACAACGCCAAAGAATGCCATCATAGTAATTACATAGCGAGCAGGAATTACATCTAAAAGCAGCAAGTTTCAGTTATTGGTATGCAGAATTGGCAATTTAAACAAGAGGAACATCAATAAACTCACCGCAGAGAAAGCAGCATATTCTTCCTCCTAATGTACGTGATTTTATGTTAATACTGCCTTCAGAAGTTTGCAACGAGTATGATTGTGCTACCATCTTGACTTGCCTGCTGCTAACAATGTCAATAATAATTATTAAGCCAGTGAGTAGTCTTTTATAAAATGGCTGAGACTGCATTTTCGAACGTGATAAGTTGCAATAAATAATTATTGCATTAACGTGTGTCAATCAACAAGTTAGGTGTAAATCTAATGGTATAATGGTACATTATTGCCAACATTAAATCCATAAATGTTCAATACTTTCAGAAAATTTTAACATTCCTGTGATTTACATTTCATCAGAAAATGTCATGTGAAATATTTGCGAAATTGTGCCGAGTTTCTTATTTAAATAAATAAGATACAAGTAAACGGCACCTCGAAGCCCACTCCTGCAAAGGCTTGTGGCGGTAGGAATAGGTTTCAGGCAGGAAGGATTATACAGGGTGTTTCTTTTATGACGCAACAATGGACAACGAGAATTGCCCAGTTTGCAGTTTTCCCAACATGGCCCCGCACGCGAATTGAACAAATTATCGTTAGAAACGGGGGAATAATATTATTGGATTTTATTGCCCACGTCATAATGGCATGCGAGTGGCCTTCATCTCATGAGTGGAAGCGATGAACACTGTTTTCTTGAGATGAAACAACAGGGAAAGAAATTTCTCTAGCCTAAATGAATCCCAATGTTATACTAGTTCGTGTTCAAATTGACCGCCGTTATTCGCCAAACAGTGGCACAGCCGGTCTGCAAAAGCTGCTCGTACATTTGTAAAGGTGGGCACATACGATCGCTCTAACCCGCCAAACGGCCTGGCGCGGCCCGATGCGTGAATGGGGAAACCCGGCACGGAGCGGGGGCGGAATCCACAGGAATCTCGCGTATTTAGGGGGAAGTGGGCACGTAGCGTGGGGGAGGCGTGGTGTAGCAAGCGTGGGATTGGGCAAAAATGAGGAGGCGTGGCGTAGCATGCATGTAATTGGCTAGAAAAATTGGAGCGACGCGGCGTTGTCGTATGTGGTACACAAAATGGATGGACGAAAAATAGAGTGATGCGGCGTGCTGCGGCGCGGCGCGGGTCGGTTTGGATCGATCGTATGTGCCCACCTTAAGAGTGCCAGGTGTAATTCGGCGACATTCGACAATTATGCGGTAACGTAATTCATTAATAGAAACGCAGTGGTGCCATGCTGGGAAAACTGCAAACTGGGCAAATGTCGTTGTCCATTGTTGCGTCTTAAAAGAAACACCCTGTATAGCATTTGTCGCTAGTCTACACAACTAAATGCAAATGACCTTCTGAACAAAACTTCAAGTTTCGTTATCTAGTTCTCGGCTATCATAAGACGAATGTCTGCCTTTTGGAGCTTGTATTCTCGTGGAAAATGAGGTTTTCCTCTAAAGTGGCGGTCAATAAGATCTTGTAGACTGCATGGCTCCTTGAAGCTGTGATCTGCGGCGATCTTGGAGACTCTCCGACGATCTTGAATACTGGCCTCAGGATTTGTCTTGGAGATGGTGAGTTTCTGCTATGGATCGAGGACGATTGAGGTCTCTAGGTAGACCTATGGTTGCGAAGTCCAAGGAGAAGGGCTTGCTGCTAGACCTGTTGTTTCCAGGTCTTCCTTCAGCTGCGAACTTGGTTCTTCGTTGGGCCTCAGCAATGTGTTGAGTCCGTTGCTGCTCTCGACTGGTGTCCACGGTCTGCTCCTGTTTGAAGTGACACGGCCAAGCGCAAAATAACGTTTGGACACATAATGTATTCATTATTAATCAGCTTTTATTCAGGATTTTTTTGAGAATATAAAAGAGGAAGTACTGTATAAGGATTGTGCGTGGGGAAAAAGCTCATCGTGGGTGGCTTTCGCACACTAGCGAGACCTGGGGGGGAGTCACATACCGCAATAAAGCAATGGAAGATGTCAGTATAGTGATGATGGGCCATGGTGTCCAACTTCGCACATGGCTACCACGCAGGGGCAAGGTGTCATATATTATGGCACCATGCCACCACACGAGTTGACAGCAGGACACAGAACCAGGGGCGTATCACCACACTTTGTATTAAAAGTTATAAAATGGAAGGCGAATAGAGAGGAAAGAGAGAGTGAGCAGCTAGTGGTCAGAACGCACGTGTGCCACACAAGAGCAACGATTAAAGGATTAGTTTTTCAAGAAAAGCTGTATTTTCCTCGGTCTCTGGGTATCTGCGCAAGTCGCGCTGTGCAGCAATCAAGCAACCGAGAAATATAATGGGCGTATTCGGCAATTCATACTGGCTGCATGCTGGCTGTGTGGGTCGCCAGAACGTGTGACGTCATATGTGACGTCGTTTCTTGGCCATTTCTGGCGCTAATTTATCCGGTTTGCCGACCACAAATTTCTGTTACGGCTGGATTCACAATGGCGGATTACGCGTCATGCAGTTGTGATGGCATGTTGCGACCCTTCGTATTCTACCGAACATTGCATGGTGGCC
This sequence comes from Glomeris maerens, assembly GCA_023279145.1. Classification (NCBI taxonomy): domain Eukaryota; kingdom Metazoa; phylum Arthropoda; class Diplopoda; order Glomerida; family Glomeridae; genus Glomeris; species Glomeris maerens. Next base: position 2,394 of record WWPM01003568.1, on the reverse strand, counting down.
GCCATCTTCTTTCTGAGGCGAGTCAGGAAGGAAAGGGCGTCGGGCACGGCTGTCAGCAAAAATGACGTCACTCCTCAGAAATTTGATTTGCCGAACGAAAAACCTGTTCTGATTACTGAGGCCCAGATAGATTGCCGGACAACTTTTCTGGTCAAAGCTCAAGATTCCTGGCGACATGATGAATTGCCGAATACGCCCAATATCACGTAATATCTCTAGCTGATCTTAGAAAAAGTGCGTTTTGGTCAATAATCTCTGTAGACCTATCTCCAATGGAGATGTTTTATCCAACTTACGAGTATTCGATTTACAGACATATTATTTGAGATAACCTTTCGGTGGAAAAAGTAATTATTCTGTTCAATGTTAATAAAAAATGGAACCGTAATGAATCACACTCATTTAGTTTAGACCATCGTGCCCAATGCAAGTTCCAGCGAGATTTGCAATCCCAGGGAAATGTGATAGTTTGCACGTGATTGGTCATTTTGAGGTGGAAATTTGTTAAAAGTCGAGCCTCGAGGCAAGAAGGATTATTATGATTGGTTTCGGTCCGCACTTTTGCAAAAAAACTCTTGATAAAACAAATAGAACGTCACAATTTAAGGGCAAAATGAATGAATCCATTTTACTTAGAATGCACAAAGATCAAAATACAGCTTTTTTCTCATTGGTAGACATACACTGGACGATTTTTTTTAATTAAGCGACTGGTTATAGTTTAGACTCAACCAACGTAGTCATTATCAGGGCCAATTACAGACAACTAATAAGAGAATGCACTTCAATTTAATGAAGACAAACTTACAGTAAATTAAAATACCTACAACAAATTACCTTAACAGGAAAAAAGAACCGCGCATCATGTAATATCCACCGAACAAACGGTGTTTGTCTACCTATATGAAAAGGAGCTGTATTTTGATCTTCATCATATTCTCATAGATCCACGTTGGATTATGTATTATTACGACCAAAGGTGCAAGGAAGTGATGTATCCCAGTGCGTCATCTATATTATTATATTCATTAACGCTTGTTTCCAAGAAAGTTAGTGAATCATTGTGGAAGGACGCATTGCTTTATTGACTTACGTCTTCGTTGCAGTCGCTATTTACATGACGTTGATAGAAAATATTTTTGTATAAAATAAGAAAAAATGATTGGCAAGGTTAAAATCGTTCTGCTAGTTTCAGATGTGTACATTTAAACGGTTTTCCATTTTATCCAGTGATACGTCAGAGCCAGCCATATCAGATAACCTAGACTCTATTGTAATTCTGCTATTATAAATCGTGAATGCGTTCAATTGAGGGTCCTTCCTTTTGAAGATTTCATCCAGTGTTGCTTTTGGATCGTTCCACCCTTGCTCTTCCCCACTTGCTAGCAAATTGTAGACTAAGCTTGCAATTATGTGTAGTGCAGCAGCAGCGTAGAAAACACTGGACCACGTTTCTACTGTTGACTATATATATAAAAAAACAATAGATTGAAATTCTGATATTTCTTTATCGTATTGTAAAGATTTGTGCTATCTTACATCGTTGTTCGTGAGATACCCTGCCATATAAGGTACTCCGAAACCGCTAACTTGAGACAATGTGTTTGTAAGACCTTGCAGTGTACCTTGAAAACATGGAATATGTAATTCTGACCACAATTGCGACAATTCCTAATATTCTTACCTGAGAATCTTGGAGAAATGTCCACGTGGTTTACTAAACATCCTGCGTCTGAAATTCCTTGGAATGAAGCGGCAAGGACAAGGAATGTAACTGTCATAGCACGATTGCATCCAGATATGGAAACGATGATTAAGAATATCGCAGGAAATAAGTTACCTAATTTAAAAAGAACCATGTTCGTATTTCGGTATAAGGGAACGGCAACGTCCATAAATTACGTCAAAATTCATCTGATTACCTAATGAGGTTGCGATTTTCCTGATCACTGTGTTTGATAAAACCTTTCTTTGGCGTAAGCTATCAGCAATCATAGTTGCAGTCATGCCAAATATTGCCATACCCAAATGTGGCAAAGCGGAAAGATGAGCACTCTGTTGATAATTTAACAAAATATTCAATTATATAGATCAACTATATCATATGTGCTGTTACAAACCTTTTCGACATCGTAGTGTAACACTGTAGTTAAATACGTAGGCACTTCCATTCGCAGAAGTTGCATTCCGCACATATATCCAAAGTTGCTGATCAAAAGTGCCCAAAATGGACCAGAACTAAATATGCGCCTCCATGGTACTGGAGGTCGTTCCATTAGTGACTGTTGAATAGAATGTATATTGTTAATTACAGTACACTGAACATTCTGAACACATAATAACTTATTATTATACCGTGTGAGTCATAAGTCCTATGCCACCTTGTTTTTTTTT
>WWPM01003555.1:0-60270 GCA_023279145.1 Glomeris maerens | reverse complement strand
GAAATATTACCTTCCGAAATGCAAATTTTTTTCTTTCGAACAAACTCCGAAGCCATTTTTGATGCATCATAACTTTAAATTTTTTCAAAATAAACATATGTTCGAATTTTTTCCTTAAACTACACCTAAATGAGACCAATCCTACAAAATCGTAAGTTTGTGCTGCAAATACTTTCCGAATTATAAGGTTCACAACTTGGTACAATTTCAACTCGCAAGTTCTCGGCCTCCGACGGACTCGCAAACAAATGCTCGTAATTCAGAAACTAAACAACATACAGACCTAAAATTTTGCAGGCAAACATCAAACATATAGTACTAACACTGTACCAAAAATGATCAAGATTGGTGGGGGTCATGTGGGAACTTTTTGAAAAATTTGTTGATTTGGCATGGAATGACTCTATTACGTGTTTCGCCATATTTTAGTATTAAATCTATCCACTGGGACCCAACAGGGTCCACGAATTTGGCTCAGATTTCTCCTTGATATTCAAAACCGAAGCACCTGCACTGAAAGCTTCTCAGAATTCACATTCCAACTTGGCGATCAAAAATGCAACTATAATTTTTAAGTTTCATTTTTACCAAGGAAGCTTTTACGGGCTATGGCTATTGTTGCAGAAATATAAAGCATGCCTGCAGTTACCTATTGTTCACACGTGAAATTTAAAGCAAAATAAAGTGGTAATACAAGACATTAAAAGCTGAATAAAGAAAGAATTATGCAGAAGTATAGATTTTACCCCGGTCAATATTAATGTGTTTCTTCATACATAAAAATGACAATTTGCAATTTAAATACATATTAAATCGACCCTACCGATATGCAATTTTGCAAGTTATTTTTCATAATAACGGAAACCTTTCAGCATTTTTGCTTCACAATGTCATTAGCGATATAGGGGTTATTCCAGCATGGTCACAAAGGATGTTAAGAAGCGCTTTACTTGACTTTGAAATTGTTCATTGACAATATAGGCTATTGACTGACAGATTGATGAATGGCCCAGAAGATGACACCTTTTGTTTCCTGTTTTTTTGCCAAATGCATCTCCAATGCATGCGTCTATATAGCTTCATCCTCTCTTGATTCCCCAGTTTCAAGTTCCCACATAATGACCACTTGGGTATCGTTCTTGGAAATCGACACCCATACACCCACCCAAATGCATCAAATTGGCAAAAAATGTCATCTCCATCGTTTTTTCTTATCCCCATCAGCACATAATAGATAAGATGAAAAATTAGGATTCCTTATATTATTTTCGGGGTTTTGCATTTCTTTACAAAAATTTTTTTGGAATAACTGTTCATCAAATTTAGAAAATCCCGCAAGCAAACTAATTACAAACTTTCTAAACTATATATCCATAACGATACTAAGATCGTAAATAAAATGATCAAATTTTACCAAAATAAAATCGCAATTTACAATTACTGCAACTTTGAATGTGAACCGCCTGTACATGCTGCAAATTGTCTTGATAATAATTATGGTCTAGAACTTGTGCAATTCAGTGTCATTTAATGATATTTCAAAAAATTCTTCAAATCAATAACAATTCTAGCATATTCCCATACTTTTCCAAGTCCAGACTTGAAAAAGCAGTTTCCAAAAATTCCAGAGTTCGTGCAAACTCCGCAAATGTATTATGGAAGATATGAGAATATTGCATAACGCCATATGTATATGTAAAAAACATGTATAAACAGAAGTTAACATAACATTTTTAATGAATTTCAGTTTTGTTCCTTCCTTTGAATTTTCAGGCAAGTATTATCACCGATTTTATAGCAGCTATTCGATGCAATATATTAAAATTCTCTTAAAATTAATCGATAGAAGTCCACCACGATCGAAGAAAACATACAAAAAAATAATCAATGATAATTTCAATGTCGTCGATTGCAATTTGAACAATGGGAGAATCAACATTAATTATTCAAGGATTCATATTGATGCATATTCGTCAATTACACGCACTACATACGAGGGAAGAAATAATGCATTAAAATGTATCGCAATTTATTCTCCCTAGAAAAGTAAACAGAACTTTCGATCGTTAACATGCAGATGGCACAGTCAGCCTACACCATTTATTAGTAGCCTAAGCTAATATTTTTTAAGCACACTAACTTGCAAATAAAATGAAAAACTATCGCCAACTGAAACACCTGAAATGCATATTTTTCATGTATAGTAAAGTACGTCAGCAAGAACGATTAAAGTTTTACTGGTTTACTATTTAAACTAGAAAAATCGTGAACGCAGCTTTATAAACAAACAGAAATTTCAAACTACGTGCAGTATGTATAGACCCACTGTTTCCCAATTTATTTGTAGGAAAGAAACCATGGAAGAAACTTGTGAGCCAAACCGACATGTGGCACTTTTCCAAGTAGGCAATTCAATCCGTCTAGGTCTAATTAATCGAATTCAATCAGTTGGTGGAATTGATGCACTCCAACATAGCCCAGCTATAATTGCAGATGGCATACAAGGATAATTTTTAAGGATTATCAATTAATTTTATATTAAAAAGGCAGTGCATCTTATATACGTTTGCAAAAATACATATATCTTAAATTTGGGGAGCGTTGGTAATTACGAAGTCACATCCGTGACGAGCGAAAATATCCTCAACAATCTTTCATTTGCTCTTTCAGGACGAATGACATTTTTCAAAATGTGTCTCTCTAGCAATTTACTTTGTGTTTTTCACACAATCAATTGTCAAGGATACCTCAAATGTACGAATGCAGCTCAATATTTCCATGTCATTGATTACTATCGTTATTCTTCTTATATTACTTGATAAATAGTTATAATATTCAAATTCCTGGAAGGTTACCAAATTCAGGATTATTATGTAAGACGGCATCATACTCATCTGAGAAAGAATTGCCAATGAAAGTCTACGTTTGGAGAAGCAAATGTTAAAATTGTCAACATGCCAATTATGTACAATTTTAATCAATTTATTTCATTACACAAATACTATCAGCACTGAGTTATCCAAATTTAATTTTTTGACGCCTTTTTTAACTCATTTCTTACAAGTATAATTACAGTGCTCAAACCTGTAACTTATTGTGAATAGTTTGACAACATTTTTTCGCCTTATGTTAATTGATACCGGGATCATTATTAAAACAAGAGCTTGCCAATATACGTCCAATTGCATAGCACTTGATACTGTGCGCACCAGTTATTATTCCCAAGGCTATTACGCACTACCCAAAAAAGAAGAGTGAAATTTGCGATCGATACATTCCTGTGGAAACTTAATTATTAACCATGATATCAAGTGAGAAGGGAATAGGGAAGCAGACAGGTTGGCAATTTATCTATTCTGGAATGTTGCAACTAGAAAAAGGAATTAGTGGCTCGTCTAATTTAGAAAGCAGAAATACAGGGCGAGGCAAAAATCGAGTTCTTCATGGAATATCTTTAAAACCGTTGCATTTATCGTTTTGAATGTTTTGCTATTGTATCTTAAGTAGTAGAGAAACGTCCTATCTCAGCTTAAATTCGCCCCTCACCTAATAGGACATAAACTTCGCTCAATTAGACTAAATTGGTAATGCTCTAAAACTGTTTAAAAACGTCTTGAATGACCTTAACGACGAGGTGTTAAGCCATGTGCATATCACTATATAAAATTAAAGAAATGGTCTTGTGAAAGAAATAATACAGGCTACACCGCAAAAAGTTCCAAGCCGCAACCCAAAAATGTTACATTCTGTTGACTAATAATGGCATTTTCTCCTCCTCAGCCGTTTGTGTAGATGTCAAAACATACGTTATATTTGGAAGCAACAATTACGTGCCCAGTGGAGCGAACGTGACGTTTATTTGCCCAATCAGCATCCAGAGTGTAACCACGGCAAGTAGTTTTCAGCAATACTAATTTCATAACAGATGCATGCATGATTTGAAAGTACGGTTACTGATGTCTAACCGATAATTTGTTAATTATTTTTGTATTTAAAATAAAAAATGGCAATGTAGGGGAAAAACATAAGGACATACAGGGTGTTCACCAATAACACACGACTAAAATTCAAGGGGTTATTCCCTGCATAAAAACAAGACGTAAAGTTCCTATAAACCCATGTCCCCAAATGCTTAGGTTGTTAAGTAGCACCTACATAAAATCTGACATCCATAATTCATGCCCCCGCCAGATTTTTCCATTGATCATTCATTGTGCGTTCCTAATAACGATGCGGGGAGCATGAATTATGGATGTCACATTTTATGTAGGTCCTACTTAAAAACCTAAGCGTTTGGGGACATGGGTTTTTGGGAACTTGGGGAACTTGGTCTTGTTTTCATGCAGGGGATATACCCTGTATATATACATATATTCATTCCGATTTTAGATCTGCAACCAAATGTTGACACGGCCGGAATTATAAATAAACAAACATGAAAACGCTTCCTATTTTAGATGTTTCAATAGCAATTAACAATTTGGTGCCCGCTTCCAATATTTCTATTAGTAAACAAGATGAAATTCAGCATCCATGAAGAAATTTTGCCGTTTTGCTCTTTGGATTGTATGAATTAAACCCATGCCAAGGTATTTGAGCCGAAATATATTTAGGTTTCCCTTTATATATTTCCTCATATATTTGTCTCAATTAGTTGGTATAGGGGCGCAGGCTATATTCAATTATTATTCCTTAAAACAGTTACATTTTTCCAGGAAAATTGTAGATTCCTGTATCATTTCGATTATTCTCAATATATACGCAGGTCCTGATTTACGACCTAGTCATATTGTTCCAAAATGCGAGAGGAAGCGATGGGCACAAAAATGAATACACATGCATCCACATGAAGTTTACTTTCATTTATGAATGAATATATTCTCTTTAGTATCATATAAGTGAAGGGGAGAAAAAGGAAACTGTCTATATTAGCACAATTAATATTTCCCGGGGCCACAAGTTTAATTACTTTTGAGCATGTCTTGAAGTTCAAACCGAATTCGGAACTTTATTGATATATAGCTTGTGATGTAGGGCTACAATAGATTTGTCAGTTTCAATTCCGTAGATATAAAGGTAAAATGGAGAAGTAATCGCAATCAAACTTTTGTTGCTATTGAATAGTACCCAACGAGTGTAGGCCTATATTCAACAATATTTCCACACTGTGCTTCATCACTTGATTGGACAGCAAAATCTTAGATCACTTATTTTGCCACCAGAGTCTAGAGCAGTTTAGGCTACGATTCAAAATTTCACGTGATAACTGAACACCTGCAGGGTTTAAAAATTCAATTTTGTAATATTTGCGTTGTACACCTTGATGAGTGCTAATCAGGGCATACACATGTCCCCGGAGCATTGCACCATTAGGAAATGAACGAGTGTTCACTGTTGGCTCCCAATAGCACATACAATGTCTGGTTTTCATCAAAAATGGCGATTATATGTTGCTAGTTATGCCAAATTTGCTGCTTGGCTTGACGTTGAACGAGTTATTTTGGGCATGTTGCATTCCTTTCGGATGGCAGGTCACGTGGCTGAAGATCGGGCCCAGCCGAATGGTCGCCAGAGGCTCAACATTGCTCACTGATGATTCCCGTATTAGCATCGATTATGACGAGTGTCAAGAATGCAGTATTTTGCGAATCAGCAATGTCACCAACGACGATTCAGGACTCTACACTTGTCAGCGAAATTTGTCGCGCACAAGGCGGCTCGCACGAAGCGCACGCATCTCGGTGCAATGTAGGTTCAAAAATATAAGTTATCAACGGACATTGTTGTTGACATGTAACAGCTGCAATTATAAGGCAGTGGAGTCTACTGCAGTTATCGACGAAAGAGCATTTGCTCAGTTCAATACCAACTCGAAACGCAATAAAGCCATAAACAAGCTGTTGCAAAAATCTGGTCATGTTAATTCAATCTGCTAAAATATGTCTACTAATAAGTAGCAAATTGTAACATAACACATCCAATTAATAACCATTGGAATATCTGGCGAAACTTTCTGCAAAAATCATTGACTGTTTTAAAATAAGCTTATTGAAATTATTCACGAGTAAATGGCTATCCACAGCAATTCATGTGCAATCGAATATGGTATTGTGAATAAGTTCTGTCCAAGCAATATTTATTGCACGTAATATAGCACCTCAACAAAATTAGCTTTAAGCCATTCTGTAATATGTATAGTGGATTATTTTCTTTATAAAGAAAACCTTTGGCACATTATACAGGGTGGCGCGCGGCAGACGCATTGATTTCAATATGGGGAAAAAAGAGACTATTATTAAATGAACATTTTTTTAATTTTTTCCTGTTTCATTAACAATGGAAATTTAAGTTCATGTGGTTTTGAACAATGTTTCGGGCAAATGGCACCCTCTCACACTCCAAACACTGAATTAGTCTTTTTCTGAAGCTTTCGTGCACTCTTTGAAACATTTCCAGAGGAATTTTTGCGATTTGGTGTCGAATGTTGTTCTTGCCTCAGTTGGAAGGGATGGAGCTGGAAGATGTTTGGTTTCAGCAGGATGGGGCCACAGCCCAAACAGCAAGGATTTGCATGGCCTTTTTGCAAGACAAATTCACTGGGCGCCTCTTCTTCCTAAAACGCGATTTGAACTGGCCAGTGCGGTCTCCTGATTTGGCCCCTTGTGATTTTTTCCTGTGGGGGATATCTAAAATCCTTGGTTTACAACGATCGTCCCAGAACCTTGGAAGCCCTCAAAAATAACATTCGAGACCAAATCGCAAAAATTCGTCTGGAAATGCTTCAAAGAGTGCACGAAAACTTCAGAAAATGACTAATTCAGTGTTTGGGGTGTGAGGGGCGCCATTTGCCCCAAACATTGTTCAAAACCACATGAACTTAAATTTCCATTGTTAATGAAACAGGAAAAAATTAAAAAAATGTTCATTTCATAATAGTCTCTTTTTTTCCCCATTTTGAAAACAATGCGTCTGCCGCGCGCCACCCTGTACAACAAAATTATGTAGGCTTATACCAACTCCCGGCTCCCCTTAATAAATGAATTTCAATATAACTGTAACAACCACCGTTATTTAAATTGGTATAATTTGCGTAATGAATTTGTGTACGATATTCATTTAACAGTTTTTTTGTGGTTTATCATCCGGCCTAAATTGGGAGAGTTATATTGTCCTATAATGCAGTCACCCTACAATATGCCAAAAATACGGTTTAGTGGGTCAAACTAGGGCTGCTGGCATTTTGTACGTACCATGTGGAGGAGGCGGATTATTTATTTACACAGTACCAATAATTGTGTTGGTGTCAATCACAACATTGGTTCCTTATAATAAGTAAAATAAACAAATACATACGTTTCGACGTGCAGATGCTCCAACAGCGTCAGCAAAGTCACAGGTTGTTGATGTGGCCATCAACTCTTCTGCAGAGTTGGAGTGCCTGGTGTCAGCAGTTCCTCGGCCAGATATCACATGGTACCATGAGAACCAGAAGGTGGTCAACGATTCCACACATCAAATATTGCAAGATTATGCCAACGGTTCCTTGGTGGCAATTTTGTGGATTTTATCGGTCACAGATGCCAACATGGGCAATTACACATGTCTTGCTGAGAATAGAGAGGGCAAAGCATCAACGGTCATCACCCTGCAAGGTAAACAAACATTACCAAAATATTACTATATTGCTGCTCAGATGTTATCATTTTTTTAATATTTGGGCGATTTTTAAGAAATAAATATACCTACATATTTGGCATTTGAGCTGCAATAAATACATCAAAACTGTGTTTATGGTATTGTGAGCGAATTAATTCTATTGTCTTCATGCATATGCTACATTTCAAAAGTAAAACATTGCTGGCAGGAAAAGAAATTCTAAATAAAAATTTTGAATTTTGTCTTTATACGGATTTCACGACAATAAAATTTCTATGTATTGCAGTAGTCCATTCTTCAAGATTCCCATGGAAAAGTATACGCTTTCAATATGGAAACTAACCTCTTTCGAATTTTATCAGTGTTCATTTGATATTGCATTAATTGCAGTAAATAATGCATAAAGCAATATTAATGTGGGACCATACTTGAAATTATTGTACGGCCAAAGCATCGAGTTTTAATCCCATCTGGAACCGTCATAAGAGTGCAGCACATTAACATTATAGATCGACAAAGTTCAGAAGCTTTCAGGCTATCGGAAATAATGAAATACCGAAAGCTAAATATTGTTTATTATCAATAAAGAAAATGTAGTAGCCACATATTGAAAACGTGATGACCCGCATACCAAAGATCTTGCATAGCATTTTATTGAAATGTCAAACTATAACGCCTTATCAGATATCATGAAACTTCAGGACATGCTTGAAAATAACGTCATTTCTTTCGTAATTTCGTGATAGCATCGCATTTTTAGTAAGTAATGCGACCGGGAGTAAAATTTCTATTCACAAGACCAGAATAATTGTGAAAAAAAAGCAAGTAATTATTGTTTTCTGTCCAATTCCAGTAAGACTTGGCAAAAGGGCATATACTAGGTCTACAGTCATTTCCATAAAGTTAATTAACTTGCAACAAAGCGTGCAATTCATTTTAGCACAACAGCTTGATTTAATTAAGCTGAAGTTTTATATCATTTAGATCAGTATGTAATACTGTAAAATTTATGGATTTATAGATGGTGCGACAGAAATGGAGACATCATTGGAAACAGCAAACACAACTTTATCAGCGAACGAAGGAAAGGGTACCTTGACAATGATGGCAACATTTAATGTAACCGGGTTTATTCTGGGGATGATGCCACCAATTTGGATCTCATTTTATATCATTCTGCATCTTGGATTTCGATCTCGTTACGCCGAAGAGCGACCTGAAGAAGAAGGGGGAGACGGCCTGGATGAGATTGTATGGGAACAGGGTCTTCGTTTTGACCCAGCAAAGTTTTAATGTGCTATATATACACGTCTATAGCTCTTCCATATTCTCCCTTTCTTTTTTTTATTTAGACCTATATGGCCATAGTGTGATCCATCATCGATGCAAGCGTATACATACAACAGATTGCAAGTAGTGCCTTAAAATTTCCATCGATTCACAGTCAACAAACATGACCAAAAGCTGAAAAACAAGGGTGGCGATAAGGAACATGCTGATGGCCCATTCATTCACTATTTGCAGAACAACTGACAGAAATTCTTACATGTAGCCCTATATACCTTGCATTACATTCATTCAATTTTTTCACACTACAATTTTAATTCATTTATATATTCGCTTCTAATAATTAAAAATTTCTAATATTTATTAATCTTACCAACCATAAACTATTCACAATACTCATGAACGTCTATTCATTCTCTTTTAAAATACTATCGCAATTTATTATATAACCTATAACAAGATGGGACAAGAAATGCGCAGTAGCTAGTTAGTTTTCAACTTTGACTTATTCTGAAAATATTTAAATCTTGTAAATTCCATAGACCTACACTCCACAAATGATATACAGGACCTCTTAAAAGTAATTTCATAAGATAAATGCATTATTAATGCATTACAGTTGCCATAAATTAATGAAATACGTACTGTAGTAGTTTTTCCACAATGAGTCTATTCAGTCCAATATGAACTCGTAAGCTTGCAGAAAAATGACCTCCACGATAGAAGTAGACCTACATATTTGCAGGCTATACAGCCTAGATAAAGCAATAAAACAGACCCAATTGGCCGTTTATGGGGTCACACAGAGTTGTAAACGTTATGGCCACAATATCTTGTCATTTGGAAATACACTAACATGTTATCCATTCCGATTCCACTGAACAAATTGGAAATGCATTGGATTTATGGAAATCGAAAATAGGGCAGACGACTTGTGCAATATCATGTAATTTAAAAAGTTGGTAAATATATACAAATACAGATGCAAATATCTATTTTCGTCATGATATAGAAGTTTTAATTGCGATCCATTTACACTTTCTATCTATGCACATATTTTATCTTCAGCTTGTACATATAGAGTAATATTATAGTCGACTTTTACGCACCATTGTAATGTACCTACACTCGATCATCACTCGGAGATTTCATTACTTTGTAAATAAGAGACCCCGAGTCCGACAATAAACATAATAAATCATTCATCGGTACTTGTTGGATTTTGTCGTCAGGCCATAAATCACTACTGTTATTTACCCATTTGGAAAATGCATCCAAATCTTGCGCATTTATTCATCAGATCACGTGATCACATCGATTATTGAACTGGTAACAACTGCAAGTCTGCAACAGCCAATTTTCTAATCGCACAAGTGACATGTGCAGTGTGCCAATCGATTTGCAACAATAGTCTGGTATAGTATTAGTGTATGTAGCTAGCAAGGAGCTTTCCCAGAACTTTCATTTTAAAAAATGCATGGTTCCAAGTCGTTTCACTCCAGCTGAAATGACATAATGAGTCCATTTTATTGTACATACGTTGAGTTTTTAATGGCACATTAAGGGCAAATCGAGCCTTCTTAAAAATACATCAAACACATGGGATCTATGCACGTTTTCATGGTAGGAAATCTCATGCATGGTTGGCATCTATTCTACTGTAGCTGCATGACGAAATCGATATGAAAGTGACGGCAGGATTATTACGGTCTGCGGTGTCCATCGTAATTGATAGCAGAGTAGATTTACCTCGAATTATGCTAGCAACAAAGAATTTGCAGCAATAAGCCGATACTTAACCTCACCATTTGTTCACGTTGATACGAAAGACAGACGGGTAGGTCTATATCATCAATACCAGTCTCATTTAGTCAGTAGCTAAAGTGCTAAAATTCGAAAAGATGTGCTTCATTTCACCAAGTATTCATTGATTTAGCACGAGAACAGTCGTGATGTGCATGACAAATTATCACATTTATATAGCAATTTACACGGTGTCATCAACAAGAATGTAAAAATGCAAGCTGCCACAGAGCACGCCTTGCATTTATGTGAACCACATAGACACCCTAGCCTTTGCTGCAAAATTCTGTGAGGCGTTATTATAAAGAATGTAACGCAAATAAATGACTGCAAGAAGTAACTTACTATGTACACGTATTACGGTATACACAGTATACCACCTCCTATATAGTGAGGGCGGTAGAAGTAGATTCATCTCTTGAATCGAGTGAATGCACCTGCTCCACCATTAGAATAGAAATCTGCAAGTCAGCTAATTAATTTAAGGCAGGCCATTAATAAATTTTACAAAGTTGAATGCTATCATCTACACATTTTTTCCTAAATATATGCACACGAGACGTATATCAACATGTCTCGGGGATTGATAACAGAAATGTATGGTACGCTTGCATAATGGGCCAGCATATCACATTTTTAATCTGCCAACATACAAGAATGCTAGCTAGCCTATAATTTAAAGGTGAACTGACAAGCTTTTCTAGTACCATGAAAATTAAACTGAAGAACAATCATCAAAAAATAAAACTACAACTCACTAGATTTTTTTTTTAATTATTAATCAAGATATTACAGTTTACAGTTTTTTTTATACGTCTTCCTATTTTCCTATACTTTTAACATGGGGTAGCAGACCGGTCACAGGGATGTCAAAATAAGCTAAGCAGTGAAGACCAACCATCCCTTTAGCCCTTTTCAACTGCACCTGCGACAATTAAAGATGGCCGCTCCCCTCATCATAAATGGAGTGACGTCATCCCCTCAGAATTAATTACCGAAACTTATAATACCTTAGGTAATAATTTTTTTAAAAAAATTACAGTAAGTTGTAGTTTTATTTTTAGGCGATTGGTCTTAAGTGTAATTTTTAGGGTACCTTATAAAAGTTTGTCAGTTCGCCTTTAATCACAGCCACACAATTATTAAGTATGTAATTTATAAATGACCCACTAACGCGCTCCGTCTAAATTGTTAATGAATTACTTGGTCTTAAAAGCACGTAGTTTAATTTAACTCGCAGGGCCGAGTAGGTGACATTAATTATATAAAAGAGTAGCCTATGAAGTCGAGTACAGCGTTTGCAATTCATTAAATTTGCATATACTACCTAAACATTCACGTGTTAAATAAAAAATTTAACAATACAGTTATACAACTGTTCTCATAAGCATTCTGCAAAGTGCTTAAATTATTAAGGAAATGTGCAGCCAGCGACACAGCTGGATTAAGTGCGAATATTTAAATGTCCGTGTAAATGTTCAGTGGTGCCGTGGTATATACAAGGCTTATATTACTTTCAAGACTTAGCAATTGAAGAAACAAAGCTTTCGATTGTTCATATAGAACAAAAGTATCCTGTAAACGGTCAATGGGAGTCAACGAAATCAATTTCAACAGTAAAAAATATATTTGAAGACAGTTGGCGTGACAACTGTTGACGTCACAGGAAGCACCAAACAATAACGGATGGTACAAAATCAATTGAATAAAACGCATACAACAGGAGTCTTACAAGTTTTCAGTGGCTGACACCGTACAGCTAGCTAAAGTCCGTATTACATTGACTGTCTCTTCGGAGTAGCAAGTATATTATTGACTAGCTGTCTTGTTATCAGGCAAAGGAAGCACGTGGTCAACTCCTTATCTACAAGGCACACCATTCTTCCACATGAAAACTGTAATAGACGAGACAGAATGGATGCCACTTACTCTATGGAGCGAATTCACAAACTTTTCTTTCACACTTCATTTTAGAATGATTGATTTTAGCATGCACTATACTGAAGCCACATCTTACGAATTCAATTGTAAATAGGTTCAGGTTTTCTTAGAAGTTTTATTGAAAGTGTAGAAATAGTAGCAGGTTTTATAAGTGCAGATTAGGAAAATTCGGATGCAATATTAAGATTGCTGAATATAATAATTAAGCAGAACAACAAGTTATATTTAAACGTATTTGTTTATGATGGAACTTATAATGAACTATTTTGAAGTTTCAGCTTACAAAATATTTGATTTAATTATAGTCGGTGTCCACGCAAGCCCTATAAATACGTATGTAGCAGTTATTTATTCAGAGATTGTTGCAGTTTGAAATTTCATACTCAAATTTAAACAAGTTTAACAGAAGGCTATATTTCGTCAATGAATAAAAATAGCTGAACATTGACAAAGTAGGAGGCTGTAGTATTTTTAGAACTTTGATGTAACCACGATAAAAGACCAAAAATTCGTTTAGTTGAGTACTTATATTTTTTATAGGAGCAGCGCACATCGTAAAAGACATTATGTACCATGATGGACGACACATTAAAATTTGTGACTCGAAGTGACAAGAACATTCAGGAATATATACGACTGGACGTGGGAATATTTTACGCTTTGTGGCCATCGACGCAATTGGAACTCGAAATGTAGCCAAACTCCGGCATAAATCTTCAATGTTTAATATAAATGGACACTAAAGATAACCACATACAGCGTCGACTGCCTCATGAATAAATTCCCAAAAACAGCAGTTATTATGAATAGCATCGCATTTTAAGATCCCTTAATTGGCGGCTAAATTCATGGAATATTAAACTTACCTGAAATTTACGAAGTGAACTCCCAATCCATCATCATCAAGCAAGGGCATGACGTGTACTCTTGGTGAAATGCAGTTTGCAATTGCACCAATCAATGCACTCCGATTGGATTTTATTCTTTTAACCAAAAAAGGCCACTCTTGCTTCTGTTCCAGCAAGCACTAACCTGGAACCAACTGAAAGATTCGGGGTTCAAATGTTATTACATTTATAATTGGGACACCCCTGTCAAATTTACATTCAAGGACAGTAATCATGACTCATTTGCCTAAGGCGCTTTCTCAGAGTTCATTATGCAACGAACAAAAAGCCTGCATTCGTACAAAGTCCATTATAACAGGAGTGACATTTTAAGTCGCGCAGCTGCCACGTCATTCCCCACTTGGCATAAATTAGCATAAATTTACCGTCGCAAAGGTCTGTTCATATTACTATCTCAACACCAAGGGACTCGAAATAACATTTCACTGTGGATTGTGAAATTCAAGGTGTCGTACACGCAGCATTAAAAAGGCGATCAATCGTGTATAATGGTTAATTACTGCGTGCTGCTTGCCAAGTAATTAAATTTCTATTTACAATTTAAATAGGTTCTGCCATACAAACTTCTCAACATTCTGTGACACCAAATTGTAACTCATTTGCAGTGCAAAGGTCCGACTAATTAGCATCCACCTGATGTAAAAGTTAATGAAATTTACATAATATTCACGTTTACTACCAAGTCGATGACCTTTATCACATGTCATTTTCCCTTCCAGTCACAATTTAAATAATTATTCCACTCAGAACATTAATAACTGCAAATGCTGCTTAAACAAATAGCTATTTTGTTTGCATTTTAAACTTACTAAAATATTATTATTGCTTCATTATTTCTTGCATTTTTAATGAATATTGAAATCAGGAGACAATTTAGAAATATAACATACAGACAATACAATGATAATTGCAACACAAGTAGTGCATTTCGAGTTTTTAAAGGGTGACAGGAACATTGTGAAACGTCATTTTGGTAAAACCTAAATATCATAATAAATCTCCCCACACGAAATTAATGTAATGCAGTAGGAATTACTGAATGAGTTCATTAACATAAATTTCATATCGACTCTCCAAGTCGTAGTATGTATCTGTAAAATAGCATATCATTTGATGTGATTTTTATACATGTACCAAACTACAGGTTATGGAAATTCATAAATAATTGAAGTGTGTAATGTGTTAATTTGTAAATGTGACAAATGGAATTCAAGTTATTCTATATCTTCGGGTCTCACAGGGTACATAAGTGGAATCATAGACTTTTTCTCAGTATCTTGTGACAAAGCTTTCCTCATATCAAATGCATCTTCATCTGGATCTCCAGAGTAGTAACCAATAACCCTCCTGTAAACTATGTAGCCAAGTTGTTGGTACATCACAATAGCCACACGATTAGACACCCGAACAAACAAATCTACAAAATACGCCTTCTTCTTCTCAGAGGTCTCTTCCAATCCAGCCATCAGGGTTCCTGCCAATCCCAAACTGAAAAAAAAGAAACATTTCATGATAAATTTTCACAATCCACCAATTTCGTGATATAAATTTCCTTCATTTTCCTCAAGTTAATTCAATGTATAGTAATTAAACAATAGAAGATTAGTGTGACCCAATTGTGGCAGTTAATAACTGCAATATATTAGACATTGAAATTTAAAATTAGATTTTCTACAAATTCTTCAGAATTAATCCTCAAATATTCCAGACAATTTTCTAATTTCATCGAGTTAACCAGATTTCCTTGTTGAAGACAACCCAGTATAAATAAAAAAACACTCAATATATAATGGAGGTGAGATGCAATTTTGACATACAATTTTTAAAATATTTACCGTCGATACTCAGGTGCGACTGTTACAGCAGTTACATGCCCATGCCAATTTTCATCGTGTCCTTCTGCTTTCCCCATGATGTAACTCATAATGTCACCGGAAGGAGATTCGGCCACTTGAAAGTACTCAGGCCAATGAGCCAAATATTGCATGTAAAACGACAATCCATATGTCTCAGTTAAAGGATCCAAATTCACGTTATTGAAACGGAACATGTCCTCGCAAACAAACGGTCGCAACGTCGTCATTTTATATATTTTCTGCAGATTACTTGAATGCTTCCAATTTTAGAGCTCGCCGATCTTCGTTGTGGACGCCGCCATCTTAAGTTCTATGAGTGCAGTTAAGCTCAGCCCATCTTACTTCTAGCCAATCGCAACTACATATTTCTGTGTCAATGGGCGTAACGTAGCAGTGTACGTTCTAAGTATTGACGTCATTCTTATTCATGATTGGCTAATATTCATTTCGCGTCATATGATTGGATAACAACACTGCAAGTTCGCTGTAATAACAGCCGATGCAGATGCACACAAGTTACCATACTTTACAAGAAATTTCTGCTGCGGAGAAATTGGATGTTTCAAAATGCAAGCTGTAATTGAATCGTCTAATTTAAAGGAAGATTTTCGCCCATTACTAGGTAGGAAATATAAATAAATAAACGGCTCGATTTTTGTATGTATCGTGCTGCACTAATTTTCTTTGATGTTTAATTTTCAGTGAGATTTACAAATGGGAAATTGATACTAAGCCAGGATTCAATGATGAAATATCGCCTCTATAATACTGTTTCGGGAAATAAAGACCATTCTTCACGAAAAATACTTGTACAAAAATTATTGGACATTTTTCATTGATATATTCTACGGAATAAATTAACAGAAAATTTTCTCTTACCTGCGCAGGTTTCTGAAACTGACAGATTGTCTTATGTAGGTAGGAATTACAACCCAGAACAGCAACAGCAACCACCTTTTAAGTAATAACTGCAAATATGTTTTTAATCTGCATATATTCCAATAATGATTATTTTTAAATAAAAATAAAGGTACCTATTTGGAATCCTGGACAAAAAGACAAAGAAAATGCGAGTGTGTGATGCCGACATGTTTCACATGTTACCAGTTGTACAAAGTATAATCCAACTAATTTCTTCAAGAAAGCCGAAAATTCTGTCAATTATTAATTTAAAATTCCATTCCGTCTTACAAAATAAGGTGATGAAGTCATACCAGCTAAACCTCGAAACAGATCTTCAGGAATGCATGTACGTCTGCAAAATGTAAATTTCAAGTCATTAACTCAGCTTTGACTTTTAATATCTTTAATAATAATAGAGAGATGAATTGACTGCTGCGTTTGGGAGTTCTGTGAAAAGAAAAGCAATGGAAGCAAGAGAAAAAAACAAAGTTGATACCGACACATTCACCAAACTAGCTGATGTTGCCATCAACGACACAAAGGAATCCTCCAGCGATCTGAAAATAGCTCGTAAGAAATGCTAGGTTTAAATTATTTGCAATCGAATTTAGTTACATTTTTTACCTCAGAAACGGGATTGTCTCATCTGGCCGATATATTGCCACCAATGGACCGTGATACAGATACGGTCACAGGCGTGTTTCTAGTGGACCAGAGTATCCTTTGGCTGCGAAGTATAAATGCCAACACTTTCTTATATTTCTTTTACCAAATATAACTAGTGTTGACCGAATTTGAATGGAAAGCCCTCGAGGATATGGCAAGGAATGTCGTTAAGGACATTGATGGCTATATTGCAGATTGGCAGGGAAGACTGTACGTCTACATTCATAATTAGATTTGGCAATTTCACATTAGAAATTCCATACTTCTTTGCCTCAGATTTCCAAAACTTTCTGTTAATTATTTACTGCATTCGAAGAAGTTGGGAGAAAGTCGTCAGATTTACAGAATCCAGCTCCTACTGTTTGTAAACTATTTGGCAACTGTACTAAACTTTTCATACAAAGATAAAGAGAAAAAAGGTTAATTACATTCTGCAACTTTAAAATACAGTAAAATGATAACTATTTGCATTTGAATCACTTGACAGACCCCTTTCCAAAGGACGTCCCATTGGCTATTCGCAAGAGGCTTTTGAAAGATTTTACAAAAAAATCCACAGGAAAACAGCGAGTGTGAGAACGCTATTAATTTAAAATGACACAACGAATGTAATTTGCTGCCTTTTTGTTCTATAAAGTGCACTATTATTCCAGGTTAATCGACAGTCGTATGAAAGACAAAATCTGCCTATATTTGCTTTCACTAGCTTTAATTATTTGTGACTTTGAAGTGGAGACTGCAGTTCTCCAGAAGGATTTCAAGATTGAACCTGCGAAGTAAGGGCTTTTTTATGTGTAACAGCTGTGCTGTACATAATAGAATTAATTTTTGGATTTTCCACTCACAGAATCAAGTCTTTATACAATTTGCTTGGAGTACACGTGATTAAGTCAAAAGGTTCAACGAACGACATTGCTCGCTTGAGTTTACCTCTTATGCCGTTGCCCGAGAGATTAACGTCAAAAAGAAAAATGAGATTGTGAAAAGTGCCGTGGACAAACTGGAATAAAGTTTCTACTGGAAATACAATTACCTTTTTAGAACACGATATATAAACTACTTTTCGTTCAACTTGTTTCAATGAAAATATTTGCAAATAAAAAATGCAGTAATTAAACCAGCAATACAAAATGAAATTTTAATACAAGTAGAATTTAAAATCTACAGCTTAAAAGAACGGAAAAACGAAAATTAAATTGAGTATTATGCCAACCTATTAATTTTGTGGGAGATCAACTTATGCATACGTTTGCACTTTAGTTTTTAAATACGTATTTTAAACTGTGCATTGAGGTGTGAATAATAACATTGCAAAACTTGAATTTATCTTGGATCTGTTTAAAAATTCACATTGTTAGTGTAAGTAATTCACCAAAATTTCACAAGTGTACAGTACAATTCTGTATCTAAACTAAATTACTGTTTAATTTTCTTTGTTTGGAATGTAAAAGTACATGTCACTGTGTATACTATTTACATTTAAATCGGTGTAGAGATTCAGAGTTCATGAAAAGTGTACAAACGAGTAAAAACATAAAACCACCACCTAGCTGTCGCACTGAGATTACAGTAATATGCCGCATTTCATACTTACTACAGTAAAATTCGGAATGTCAAAATCACTGACGCAAAGAACAGAAATTTATCTACTAACACACTTGGTACCTTGTTGTAGTAATCAGCACATGCTGGGGGGCACACAGGCACAACAGTTTCTGAAAAGTCAATCAAAACCAATTCATGAAGCATTTTTTTATAATATTTGGTATTTTGGGAATCCATTAAAGTAACCTATATTGCGGCTATTCACATAAGCATCTCCCAAAATAACCTAAATTTGCATTGTAATCCCCGACAATATACAAACCATATAATTCGGCCGATGCTTCGTGAGATCCGAGCTTGTTACGAGCACGGCAGCTGTATTTGCCGTACTGCTTTTTCTCAACAGTCTGGACTCGCAGGGTGGAATCTGTGTACTCGTCAGCTGTCGCAAAATTCGAAATTTGGTAATGTTGATTATTGCTGATCTCTGCCGAATCTTTGATCCAATATATAGACGGTGGTGGGTAAGCTTCCACATGACATTCGAGGTCTGAATCGTAATTCAAAGCTTGACCAACACGTGGCCGAGGAATTCTCACAACTGGAGCAACTGGGAAAAAAGCAAATGAATGTCTTATAAAGATATGCTAGCAACATACAAGGCTTTCATGCATTTTAAAATCATGTAAAACTTTGTATCACAAATTTCAGCAATGTACGACACTGGATAGTGTAGTCCAGTGGAGTACATTGCTAAAATTGATAATGCAGAAATTACAAATTTCTGGCTATCCCATTTCAGAAATATACAATCATGTATATAGCGTACATTCCACTTCCAAATTGATATTTCGACGTGCTCCTTTTGCGACACTGTTGTCAGCAATGCAGTAGTATGTGCCACGGTCTTCTTTCTTCACATTAGGAATATTCAAGACATTGCCTTCATAGACAGAACCACCTGCAAAAAATGTGTAAATACAAGATAAAAATTTCCATATATGTACGTAACAGGCAAGTATTTCACAGTATATTAAACGGAAATTAAATTAACCAAGATTTCTCACTCAATATTCCCAAAAAAAACTAGAAACGACATTGAATACTTAACAAATTTACAAAATCATTTTATATGTTTTCGTCTATTTGGGACAGTTCAAAAAACAAAGCAAGTCGAGCTGGCAAGGTCAAATTTAATCTAAGTTATTTACATAAGTACATATAGCCAAGCCCACTAATTAAATACATTACAGGTAAACATAGCCTGGTACACGAGTTGAGTGTAGTTTAATTGCAACATGCGAATATTCTCATATAATCGACAATTAATCATCATGTCAATCCCAGGTAGTACAAATAAAGACGAGTTAAACGGTAATTGCAGCTACATTTCTTCTAATTTTTCCTCTTACAATATAATACAATTTTTTTTAGCTACAAGCTTCTTTTGGCAAAATAAGCGTCAAAAGAAACACGTGAAACTGAAATTAAGTGAATACCTGTGGGAAGAATTGCATTGTTTTCTCTTCTCCAGTAAATCACTGGCATTGGGTAACCGCTCGCATAGCATTCCAACTTGACAGATTGGCCTTCGCTAGCCACTTGCGAACGAGTACTGTTGTCCGCAATAACTGGTGGAACTGTGGAAAATAAATGAGTTGTACAAAGAATAAGAGGTGAAGCACAATTGAACGCGTTATCATAAAGAATGCGTACTTCTTACTAAGACATTGACATCAGCGGTTATCTTATTGTTAATGCTGATGACCACTTGGCATTGGTACCAGCCAACATCAGACTCTTGTATATCTTTCACCTTCAGTCAAATGCAGAGTGGTTAAAATGAACTTATATTTTATAACCTGGCTTCAACTTGAACTCACTTGCAGTGTGTATGTGCTGCTTGCCATATCATAACGCAAGGAGAATCGATTGTCACGGATTATAACTGTACTTCCAGTGGAAATAGGAAGTGACGATCCTTGTCCTTGTGGATCCAGCTTTACCCACAGAACCTATAACAAGTCGTTTTCATTATTGTTTATATCTCTGCCATTATTATTAGTCTTGACCTAAATACTATTAGTTATTTTTATCATTTGCAATGACAAAATGACTATCGCTAAAGTGCATGGCAAAACCCTTGATGCAAAGTACAAAATAACAGCATTATGCAAATAAATGGTCAAACTTCGGCTTGTCTGTGATGCGAGAGATTAAAACATGCCACAAGATTGCCGATTGTTAGTTAAATACGAAATTAAAATGAAACAATGGCAACGTTTTGAATTCAAATATGCAACGGATTGACTGGATCACGGATTATGGATCAACAACAGCGGACCACGCCCACAAGTTCACGCAATTTTATTGCACGGAACAGAGTGCAATACCTGATGACGTCATCCGCATTTCACCTGCCTGTGACGTCACCAGGTGTTGCACGATTTGTTTCTACTTACTGGGTAATCCTGCGCGTATTGCACCGAGCAATCCAGATTCACAGTTCCTCCAATATTCACGATTTGTTCGCGGGATATGTACGGAATGTTCGGATTTCGTTGAGCATTAACTGCAAAAAAACCGGATTACAGCATGAAAATGCTCTGCGCTATCGCTGGCCACAGCCCAAACAGCCATTTTATTTTTAGACAAAAGACACAATAGTTCAGTCATGTTTTACTCACCTGAAGCTACACAAAAGTAGATAAGAGCGGTGACGCATAATACTTTCTTCATCTTCAAATGTTGATGTAGCTACGGCTACAGATAAATTCGTATTTTACTTCATAACCCTCTGCCAAACCCAAGCGCTACCTCATCACAGTCGCAATGAATTCTGGTTCAAGCGTCGTTTGGTCACGTGATGAATAAGTTTGTAGGAGTGGGAGGGTCAAGATAGGCGGACCGCCGACCCCACCAATCAGCAGCGAATAGGTCGGCGCGCAATATTCAAATGCTGCAAAACAGCGCCCAATATTGTAATAAAAAATTATCTAAATGAATACAATCAGTTCGATTATATCAACACATTCATGTATTTAATACTGTAGCTACTGTGCGAAAGACATTATATGAAATCAGTTAACAGAACATTTCCTTCGACATCTTTAAATCTACATGTGCAGCATAATTCTTATACGTTTATTTACATAAACGCAAATATCAACCACGTTCTTGTATAATTACTAAAATTAATCACTCCTGTCACAGTGAATCGAAATTTACAAGTTACGTAAATGTAAACAAAAGTATCAAAACAAAATTTGTTCCAAAATATCCAAAGACAAATGCAGTTCAGTCAACAAAGAATCAATAGTGCACTCAATTTGTTCATCATTATTTACAGGCATTCCTCCCAAGAAATATGCTTAAAAAACATTTTAACCGTTGGTATACATTTCAATCCATGCTATCATATCGTACATGCACACTGTTAACAGTTATGCTGAATACGTCTAGCACTGAATATGAGCAATAGACATGTAACTTTAGAACCAATAGGAGGATATACTGTAAAGCCCTTGCACTCGCGGGTCATAATTTTAGTGAAAAAAAGGGTCTGTACAATAGTAATATTCAGCGGCAGATACGCACACATAAACACAAACTAAACATATGTTGACCACTGTAACTGTTCAGATCATATCTATACTTCATAATTCACCGTTGTTTCTGAATTTGTAGGTGCATTGTGGCATGGCAGTATCCACATTGCAACAGGACCTAAAATTTGTACTGTAAGATAAATGTGATAATTTTGAACGCATGCAAGTAATTTTGAAACATATATGCAAACCTCTCCCACAAATTTCACTTAAAAGTGCCATCTTTGGTTTCCTTGGCCTGAAAGGACCTCTTCGTTGCACTTGTTCAACAGATGTCTCATCACTCAGTATTGCTTGGAACTACAATTGGAAATAGCAACTACTTTGCAGCCAAAATATTGGCATGAAAAATTATATAGTCTTCTATATGCTTACTTGGTCAACCATGATTGCTATGACAAAGATACCAAACAGCACACTTTCGATCAACAAGACAACGGAATGTATTCTGTAATATCAAAACTTATGTACAGTATTTTTAGAGTGAAAATTTAGTAAAATGTTGCTTAACCATTAAAATTATTTAATAACAAATAATATGACACATAATTATAAACTTACATGCGTGACTGCTTGATGTGAATTTCTACTGGACAATCATCACACTCCTTGAGCCATGAAACACACACCAACACAATTGCATATACACTAGCAAACCCTGATAAGGAAAAACTTAATTCAATTTTAACAGTGTTAGCTATATTCAGCCAAGCACCCATAATGTACAGTATATGTAGAGCATACCAACATATAGTAGAAATTGAATGAAGTATTTCTGGTTGAATTCACCGACACAGTTATTAATCCTGTTTATAAATAAGACTGACTTATTAGCAATTAAAAACATCTATTCTACATTATATAACTATACTGCATAAACCTATGATTTATTAATGTTTGGTAGTGTTCATGTCTCTCGTATACATAGTTAGTTTGGTTATACATATGCACACCCTAAATACATCATACAAGCAGCCAATCCATTCGCATTTACCATTAATTATTCATGTTCAATTAAATAGATATTTTTAAACAATTGTAATTACTGTAACGCTAGAACAATAAATTAACATGACATTAAAAATTAACTTGTATTCACTTATATTACAAAATATTAATACATTACTAGGAGTCATTTGAAACAAACTCATCTTTACATTGTCTTCTTACAAAACTATGTATTGTTTATAGAAATGTTTTTTTTTACATCCTAAGAATTCACTGGTGGTGGAAAAATTTCAAACTTACCAAGGACAATGATGATCCATTCTTCTGATACATCGTTGACAAATACGACAATGATGAGCTCGTGGAGGCCTGTACGTTTCACACCGCGCACAGACAGTCCAGTCATCCTAGACGCAACAATTTCCCATTATGTATTAAAGTGAAGCAATAATAATAAACAGGCATGTCATTTCAAGAGAACTTTCTTGAACCTTTTGGTGTTGCGGTGAGAGAAGTGTTGCCCCAGAATGCATATCGGAAAAATCTACACTGTTTTGAGGAAGTGGTACAACTCCAGGATCGGAGAACACAGCGCGAACATGAGCCATCAACAGCAAAAATATTAGTGTGTTGAACATGACCGCATTTACAGCTCCCCATAAACTAAATACAACAAACAAAACCATCTCTCAGTGTATTGCAGATGAACCAAGTGAAGTTCAAAATACATTTCGCTCTTCAGTTGGCTTATATTAGACTGCAAAAATAATGTATACAGTTAACTATTAATTGACATAATTATGCTAATAAATTCAGATAACTCAATTAAGTTTTACACTAAAAATGTCATCGGCTTTATTTGGCTTTACTGTGTCAGGGTTGTGGTAATAAGTCCATTATACTTGCCTATCCAATATAGTCTCATGTGGTAAAGGATATGAATTACATTTCAAAGCATATTTCAAATTTTATGCAGTTTTCTAGTCACACTCCTGGTCAATTAAGTTGCACGGCAGACGTTTTTATTTTTTTGAATCTGTGAAAATTTACAGAATACATTTGTAATTGTTACTACACCTTTCCGACATGGTCTGCAGCACGATCCATCTGACAACCACGTAATCTGCATATATAACTGCAAAATACGTCAAAGCAATGCAAATAATGCCACACGGATCAGCACGGCAAACCACCATCGTCTTGAACTCGCGTCCTATGTACAAAAATGTACCCAATTAATACAAAATGCAAATGTCAAATGCCATCATTTTGCTATTACCGCGATCTATGATACACAAAATATATAAATAAACGCATCAGTTATTTATTCTGCTCTGGTTTGACACTGCGACATCATACAGATAGAGATCGTACCGACAGCCATTACTATGACGTCACAACGACTTGCCAATATGAAAAACCGGTCGCACCATAAATTTACTGCCGAAAATCCGCACCAGATCGCACTAAAATTTTGCTAGTTCCGACATACCAGGAAATGTCTTCATTTTTAATTCATAAATTCTGTGGGCAGTGGAAATAATTTTTGGAAGTGAAGTGACTTTACAATTAATGCGATTTTAAATAACTTTTCAAGCCTACGTCACATACTACTCGCATACTAAATTAGTCCGTTTATAAAGTTCTCCACAATTTTTTACGTCACTTAATCGTCCACCTGTCAAAATAAAATCGTCGACTCAGACTACAACAAGAGGATGAAGTGAAAAGCATCTTTTAATCACTTTTGAGAGATGGTGTACAGAGTGCAAATTTAGTTACAATAAATTTAATACAATCATTTCAAGCCAATATATTATTTGAAAGCATGCTTTTCAGTTTACTAAAGAGCCAAACGTGTGAAGATTTTTTTTATCAAGGACAATACCGTTGTAAATTTAAATCTTGGCCAAAATATCCCCTTTGAAATGTTTCACCATCCCTTGTAGAATTTTACCTATGTACTGCTGCCATGTACTTAAATTTAATCCAAATGCAAAAATTATATGACCAACAAGTTCGGGGAATTCATTTCAAAGCAGCTTTCAGAAAACGAGTTGGTCTATTTAGGAGCTTGGAAACTGTCACACGATTGCGTTCCTTGATGTTAAGAGCTCCATTGTTGAAGTTGCAATCTTTTCAAAATCCATCTTTCATCTGATGACAGACAGGCCTTTTGCACTATTCAGCACGTCCTTCGTGCAGAAAATTCACACATCACTGTGCAAACAAAACTCAATCCAAATCTCCATTGGAGTAGAACAATGTTGCAGTCCAAAGGGTTTGACATTAGCAATTTAGTGCACTAGTCCTCTTTATCTTCAAGGGAGGCACACTTTCCTTGTACGGCACAACTTCCAACCTATATCTTGTTCATGTCAAATTGCAGTCTAAACCCTCTTTGCTACTTCAATCCAGAACGAAAACACGAGGCTTGTTGGCAAACGGCTAAAAGAAACCAGCTATATACATCGGCTCGAGACAATGCAGCCGATCTTGATGTTCCGAATCTTCTGTGGATGAACTCAAAATTCTTTCATATCTCAGTATTGCAACCGATGGTTGCAGTGGAAAGAACATCAGCACATTGCACACTCGAGTCATTAGTACAAAAATAGAATTACAAAACGAGATGTACTTGTGCAGACCACATAGTCGGTTATCCAAGAGCAAAGATTTGCTGCGATTGCTTTGTTAGCAGTTTCCAGAAAAGTTCTTAAATTAACAAGATTCACTTAAGTCAAACTAGCAGATCTGCACAAGCACATTTTTATACAATCGTTCTCGAACTGAAAAATCTCGACCAAGTGCCATATGTTGATAAAATCTGCACAAATATGGCAACCAATTTTTTTGTAATCCCGCAGGATAAATATTTACAGTTTGCACAGTTGCCAACTCGAGGGAATGATGCCAATTAATACAGCTACATTTTTGTAAGCCAGACTTAAAAGAAAACCCAATTTCTTCAGGGACAAGTTACTTATACAGCAAATCTCTTACTTTTGTAAACCCCCTTCTCCCAAGTTTTGAAGAGCAAGACTATTCACCCGAGTTGTGGAACAGATGGAGCACATGTCATTAAAAAGTAAAAATCCTGGCGACACTCCCTCATGTTGAACAACGTTATTTACAGATGAAAGATTTTTTTATCCTGAAACACAATATTTATATTAAAAAAACCATTTGGAACCGAGGCAAGCCATAATGCTTTGGATAAATCAAGGTACAAATGTGCAACGAAGCTTTCCAATTCAAATATAAAATGAAATCTTTACTTGAAATTAACGAATTTGAATTTGTGCCAACAAAGCATCAAGGCAACACCATTTTCTTTGAAGTTGTACATAATGCATCATACCTGCATCTACTTGCTTACGTTTGGGTCATCATCGTTTTCCTGATGAAACTCCGCAACATACAGCGCAACATCGATGACCTGGTGAAAAGAACATACCTTTAGCACAGTTCAAGTTCGAACCAACGTACGAGAACGTTTAGCGCATTTATCAGGCGATTTTGGTAAGTTTTCCGCAGAGTCTATTCAGTAGCAGAACTTGAGTCATCAATTAAAAAAACATCGGTAATGACAAGATTAACCACAAGCTTGCCTTCGGAATCGGTTTTATCTCTGTGCCCAACTCCTGCTCTATGCGGTGCAAGGCAAAACGGTCATCGTAGGTGATCAGATTTATTGCAATGCCCAAGTGTCCAAATCTGCCAGATCTGCCAATTCTGTGCAGGTATGTTTCCGCCATCTTCGGGAAGTCGAAGTTTATGACCACGTTCACCGCTTGGATGTCAATACCTCTTGTGAATAGATCTACAAATCCAGTACATAAAGATTACCACAAACGGATCAAGGAATTATACTACAACCGAGATATTAATACACACCCGAGCAAACCAAATTCCTGCAGCGCCCTTCACGGAAATCGTGGAAAACTCTGTTGCGGTCGGATTGCAGCATCTTTGCGTGAATGTAGTAGCATGAGTAGCCCAACTCGGTTATCTTCTTTGCCAACAACTCCACACGCTGGGTCGAGTTGCAAAATATGATGGACTGATTTATCTGAAGCTGCATGCAAAACAAAGCATTGAAATATTACAAGTCAAGATGAAACTGTTGCATTACTTGCTCACCTTCGAAAATAGGGTGTTCAGACAGTGCACCTTTTGGCGTTCTTGGACAAAAGCGTAGTACTGAGTTACACCTTTTAAGGTCAGTTCATCCATCAGATTGATCTCGTATGGATTGCGCAGATGTTTTCTCTATCAACAAAAAATTCAGTTAAAAGATGAACCTAACCTCAGTCAAAAAAGGTAAATGGCCCACACACACCATGAACTGTTCAACCGTCAAGGGGAAAGTTGCAGAGTAAAGCAAGATCTGCCTATCGATAGGCAAATAGCTAATTACTTTGTCGAGCAGTCCTTTGAAATCTTGCGACAACAGTTTGTCGGCCTGTGCCACAAATACAGTCCATACACAGACACCAAAACGGTAGAACGAGAAGATTGTACCTCATCCAAAACTAAAACTTTACACCGATCCATCTGTGCTACTCTCTTCTCCATCAGGTCCAAAATCCTTCCCGGAGTGGCAATCACGATATGCACTGAAAGCAAGCAAAATGTTTTTGGTTTCTCTAGCGTCTCCGACTACAAATTGTCCTGCAATCCACAGGCAATACGAAAGACAAACCTTTCTCATAGATCCTCATGATATCATCCTTCAAATTTGTGCCACCAGTGGTCACCATAACTCTGATGCCCAAATGCTTTGCCAACTCTATACAAATCTGACTAGTCTGCAGGGCAAGCTCTCGCGTTGGAACGATCACAAGAGCTATGCAACAAAACGCCAATATTACTATCAAGAGCTTTACATCTTCGAAGAAGTCTTTGCGATCATCACCTTGAATGTAGTCCACATTTATGTCTGCCCTATCCAAAATAGGGATCATGTAGGCTCCTGTTTTACCAGTGCCGTTCTTGGCCCTAGCAAGTATGTCCCTGCCAGACAACGCAATGGGAATGCTCGCTTCTTGAATGGGGGATGGCTTTTCCCAGCCCTTCTCGAAGATGCCCATAAGCGTTTGTCGTCTAAGGCAGAAGTCTTCGAACTCGTTGCCTTTAGTATCAGTAACATCCTATTGCAGGAAAGCATGGTAAACTACTGCACTCTCATCACAAAGAGCCTAGCTGTACTAACACTAGTTTTCTTTCTTGTGTCCTTTGGTGGCAACTTTATTTGAGATTTCCATCCCCGTTCTTCGAGAATCCTGGTTTTAAGACAAGCAACGCCATCATGGAGAGTTGGTTAATTACATGGAAGTTACAGGGTTGGAAATTATACTTACTCTTTGGGGATGCTGTTTGTCTGGTTCACGTTATTTACATTGTTTTTCAAAGGGCTACTCTGCAAAGCAGAATTTAGAAGTCCAGTTTCTGATTTCACTAGTGTCGCCATCGTTTCAATACTTCAAGAGGACGACGCACCTCAACGAAATTGCCTTTATCTAACACCTGTAAAAAAAAGATGCCAAATATTGAAATGCTAGAGACAATTGTCGTAATTTTCTCGCGGAACGCGAAATTTCTTCCCTTATTACCTTAAAGTTGAACAAGTCAAATTTACAATAAGCCTGCCGACATTTGCCGCGTCATGCAATAGAATTGCCAAAACCTTGCCCAAAATAACGCATAATGTCATCATAATCAAACGTGTAAATTTTTAATCGCAAATAGTATTGAGCGATTGCTTATTGGTTATTTAGTCATTAACCGAGATAACATTTTGCACAATACACATCTTGATAGCGGCTTCGCCACGATGTTGCGCGAAGACGTATCGCGTGCAAGCATATTGCAAGCGAGTCTGCAAATCCAAGCTGACTCGTGCAACTAAGTTGCATGCAATGGACTCAAAATGAAAGAAGTACGCCTTAAAATGAACTGCTTGTACAACGCAACCGAAATAACAGACAAAGCGAGTTGCGGCAATCACTATTATTACCATATTTTATAGACGAGGCAATTTATCAAGATTTAGTAGATTAAATAAAACCTTCCCCAGTTCAGTGATGCCGTCAAGTAAAATAACATGCAAAACTGACCAGTTATTGACGTCGGCGTTCAATTTCAACTTCGACAAATTGTGATTTCGTCAATCGAGATTTACAGTTTTTCAAACGACTGAAAATGCAGTCTAGACATTCACATAGAAAACTTTTGGCGTCGTAATTAAAGATTCGAGAATAGAAAATGAATCATTACCGAGAGGAAATCATAATATTCCCAATTAAAAAGCACACAATTTTCCCGGACGTTGGACGCCAGCAATGATAGCGGTTGTGTATATATGCGTCCAATGTATAGTAGATCGAAATACAACAACGGAGAGAGAATAACGGGAAATAACTTGCCTTCTTGGCAATCGGGACATCGACGAGTCCGCAAAATGGAAATTTGTTACCGTCGGAGGCAAAAAGACGCCGATGTTCACGGATTCACGTTTTCTTCCTTAGCTATCACTCGAAGCAACGAATGCGAATGAGAACAAAATGGCCGACTCGGGTTCAAATAGCCTTCCCCTGCCATTGTCTCCACCCATCCACCCATTGCCGACCGTTGCTGCCGAATAAATTATGCAAATTAATACCAGTGGACTTTAGCATCGGTTTGATTTGTAATCCGATTATTTGGAGAAAACTTTCTCTGATTTTTTTCTTGCGTAATAACGTTGCATGACCTTTATTCTAATATGTTTTATTGCAATTTAACGGCGCACCTTCCTATTGCTTTAGATGCAATAAGCGTAAAGAAATTAAAATAAACAACAACAATGAATCAAAAAAATACTGTAGACATCGGCATTCAAATGTTTTCCCCCCGAAGCTCACCAAAATTTATATAATGATATTATTTGTCGAAATGTATACTTATATTAGAACAATTGTTTATTTAATATACTAAATTGCTTATTAAATTTACCATTGTTTCAAAAGTGGAATTCAAATTAATTCCATTGGTCAATGAAGGATGATGTTATTCTAGCAACTTCCAGTTTTTATATGCGATACTTATTGCGTTATGAGTCAACAGCCAATGGGATGTACACATCTAGATATATTCGACCTTATGTCATCAAGCGTAATAATATAATTATAAATTAAAATACTTGTTTGTTTTTCAAAACGATATTTTTATATTGCAGCCTTTGCCGGCAAAGCTACTTTTTAAAATTGTATTTGGGCCTTCTGATTTTAATGACAATTGTACACACGTCTTATTTTTTTACTGATTCTCAGAATTAAAACTTTGCAATTAGTTGATCTAACATTGTGTTGAAATACATGACCATTGCTTACGTAATAACATGAATGACCACTTTGATCTGTGAAGTAGTTATTCAAGGTCATTTATTGACGCGTTTACATTGATATAACTGATTCATGGCATATAGTAACGTGGGCAAACAAAAGAAACGCAAGATTATGCGAATCCATGCAAAACAGCGAAAAATAAGCATTGTAATAATCGTATAAAAGCATTCGATGACATTATATAATGATCATCTGCATCTCAATTTCCTGATTTAACTTGCTGCATTGGCTGTTGCGATACTTTTCTTCAAATCCTCAAATCTTGGAAGACTCTGTAAATGTTCCATAACGTGGATTAGCAATAGTTTTGGTTACAGATTTCGTGGGCCATAAGAAGCTTAGCATTTCGTGCAAGACAAATTGCGTCAAATATGTGCATTAAATCTAGGAAAATCAGTTCATTCATGACATTGAATATCTTAGCATTTTGAGATTATTTATTTTTAATCAACTGAATTTAATGTATGAGACTTTGAATTAAACCCCTTTTTGAAATATATTACACAGACGAACACGATGTTTCCATGCATTAATTTGTCACAAAAATGGGTAGAAGATACATGCAACTTTTTTCAGAATTGCTGTTAAACAAATGTATATCATATAATCACGTAATCTTATACATATAAGAAACTACTTATGCCAATTGTTTTGCAAATATTTCTTTTGGCCCACCGAGGAAATATTTCATTTAAATAAGGTTGTGTGCGAAATAAAACAGAATCATGCTCAAAGATATAGTGTTTTCCAAAGAGCAAGCTTGTGAAGGAAATAAGAAATGCAAAGAACATGTGCTATATGTATATTGACCTATTGGTGGTAAAAATGTTTGTTCTAAATGTAGGTACGCACTGTAACATGTTTAATGTCATCCAGCTAGACTTGCATTTGAATGAACAAATTCGTGTTTAAGGAAATTATTATAAAAGACAACATTTACATTGAAAAACGTATATTCATCCGCAGCAGAATAAGTTTCATTATTTGTGTGATCAACCAATATTTTAAGTATCTGTATATTGTTGTGCAAATATTTAGTTTACCTCCAAACTACAGACAGCATAACTTCTGTAGTTTATCTAGGCTTCTGGAAAATGCAGAGAAATAGGGATAGATTTCAAGGCTTCATGCTTTGGAAAGAGAAAGAAAAATAAAACAAGAAAGCACCACCCTGGGCCACTGCAAATAATTCCATAAAATGAAACATCAAATACAGCGAGTCATATTACAAGATATTGCATTAAAATCATGCATGCATATACGTATGTCAGATGCTTTAAAGACTGTAAAGGTGATTAGATGTAAAGGTCATTAGATGTTATTTTATATTATTTTTACCATATAAAACCATAAATCACTTAAAAAGCATAATAATTTGTGCTTGTTTTCATGACACTTTGATAGGAAATGATGATCTTAATTGTCGGTAAAGAGACCATGTAAAGATTCACTGTTCTTAAATGTTAGCAGTTCACAAAGTGCAAGGCGAAATGAGAATTATGGAAATTGTAATTTGAGTAACATGTCAACTATTATTGGAGCTATGGAAATTTACAATTTTATAATGAATGTGAAACCCATGCAAATAATTTCAAACAACACCAGGATTAAAACATAATAAACGTGGAAATAAAGAGAAGAGGGTTTCGCTACCCCTGAAGAAGTCATTCAATATTCAAAGATGACCCACTATACACACATCTCAAAAGAAGTCAGAAAAATCAGCAAAGTCAAGAAATCAAGAGAAATTAATTTATGTTTGATGTTGAAACTACTTACGTTCCAAAAATTATGGTTCCAGGAACTAAAAATGGATGTAAATCCTGCTGGCTCTTGTCCTTGTTTTACAGTAATCATTACTGTATCCTCAATTTTCCTGTCTGTCGGATCAGTGCGTATGTAATCCTGTTCAATTGCAGGATACCACAAATTTAGTACCTACATCATTCTTTCTTTTGATTGCAGTATCTGCATAAATCTAATTACCTCTGCAAGTTTCAATGACTTTGATTTCTCTGCTTCATTTGCATCCTTCCCAAGCCAAATGTAAACTTCAGCACCTGTATCCAATATCATCACATCATCTTCATCGAGATCCTTTAAAACAGAAAATTTATATGTATGAAAAAACCGTTTAATATTGAAACCATACAGCACCAGTTTTAAAAGTTTACCTCTTGAGTGAACTCTCCTATTTCCTCAACTTTAAATCTGCCTGTCTCATCGGAGCAATGAAAGAGCCTTGGAGACAGCAATGGAGATCCAGGCTTTAACAAACCCAATTATTATTAGACTTTGAAGCGATATTTATACAGATTCATATTATATGCATACGCATGAAGAATCTTCAAATCATTGTACCACATGAATACTTTTGTCATACGGCCCCTTTCCTCCAATTGCACTCCAAACCTCAGCAGGTTCTTGACCTTCTTCAACAATCACTGGTTTCCTGTAAATAAATAATACATTATTTATACGTATAACAACAGCATGGAATACTTGAAAGCATATTCCAGTGAGACACCAATTTACAAAAAATATAAGCTTGAATTTCTGTTAGAACAAATTTCTAACATTTAGTGTACATTTATTTCTATATCACGTAGAAAACTAAACATAAAATTCAACAGTGTCTATATACCTTCCAGGTGATACAGTTGCTGTAATTTGTTTGCCCATTTCTTTTTCCTCAGCGGATGCACCCTAAAAAAAACCGCATTACAATTAATTGCATATTTCAATTTTGAGATAAAATTGATATAGTTTTATTTTTACCTTGCCAAACCAAATATAAGTAGATGTCGGTGTTTCCAATACAAATACATCATCGGATTTAAGAGATTTGGCTACTTCTGGAACTTGCACAGCTCTGACGTCTTCAGGGCATGTGCCCCTAATATGGAACAGCCGTGTTCCATCCACATCATAGCTGTCACCATCATGGCGATTTTTAAAACCACTTGCTCGTCCACCCTAGTCCCAAACATGGATACATTTCATAAATAAATGAATTGAGTTGAATTCTATGTGCTTGTAGACATATTTTATAAATGCCGTTTATTTGATACAGAAAATTTTATGTGAATAGAATTACCGAAAATACGATCATTTTCCCTTTGAAAATTGTGAGAAAATGCTTTGGTTCATAGCCCTGTATTACGCGGACCTATAATAAAATTTGTATCTTAAATACGTATATACAGTGCAACAGACGTTACAAATAAAAAAACTCATTGCATGTTTCATTACTTGGATAGCATGACCTCCTACTTCGTTATCAAGTTTCACGGCCCACAAAGCAGAGCAGGCGCGTTCATCTTGAGTGCTCTCAAGACCCTGAATAAATACTATGATTCACTAAAAATATAACGCACAATTGTAAATAGTCTGAATTCGGAAGGACAAACTTGCCTGCCAATAATAAACAATGTATTTATGGTTTCCATAAGTATAACGTAGCACGTAGCTGTCACCACCGAAAAAGTGACCATACATGTTTGGCGGAACTGGTGCCATTTCAAAATTCTCGATTCTCCAAATCTAAGATATAGAAAACAGTACTCGTGCAGCCATCAGAATAATTGTGTCTTCATAGGATATAAATTAAAAGCAAAGTCGTTTCAAATAATTATACAATAAAGACTTGCCATAAAATCAAGATTACAAACTCGTGTTTTATATAATCTAATCATTACCACGCAAACCTTTGTTTGGCACAGGTTTTGCAGTACTAGATAGATATCATTGACATAGAGCACGTCACAAGGTTAACAGATATGAATAGAGGTAAGCAAGATAACTCACAATTAAATCTGATTGGAAATATAGTACTAGTACTCACTTCAATTTTTCCTGATCCATCATCTGGCATAAACCCAAATGCTTTTCCACAATTTTTCGCAATCAAGCGTCTCTTCTCACGGTGCAAACTTTTAATGTCGAAGTCTTCCCCGACTTGTTTGCTTGCTGATTCACCCAAAGTAAACATACTATCCCCACATGTCTCACAGGTATAAATATGTTCATCAATATAACTTTACCTGCTATCTGCTCTTTGGTATAAACCCGTCCAAATGCAAGATGGTCTTCTGGTTCTTTCCACGATGAAAAATACTGTTTAAATGCCACAGGTTCGCCTCCATCTACAACTCGAATAATCTGAGTCCAAGTTGGATATTCCCTGAACTTTAAATAATCCTACAGAAAAAATAATGTGCATTATAATGAATGACCTTTAGACAAGCTATACAAATTTCATATAAATCATCTGTGAAGGCTATTTACAATTCCTATCTTCATGGCTTTCTGTTTTTCATTTTGGCTGCATTTTTTACCAATCCAAACAAATATACCAGCAGCTCCTCCATCCAGAATAAAACAATCATTTGGGTCGAGGTGCTCATGTTTGAGTGGTCTGGCGGCCACTTGTTCAGTTTTTAATTTCCCTGAAGCATCTGAAAGTCTGTCAAAATAATTTTAGCGAGCATTGTGACATAATGATTTCAAGTTAGATTAATGCATTTAACCTGTGGAGGGTAACCTTAACTTGCTCCTTCACTTCATGTTCCAAATCCTCACCACCCTTGTCAGCGGATTTTACATCAGCTATCGAACCGGATCCGAGTTCAGCGAAAAAAGTTTGCAATTCAGCTGGTTTTGCAGTTTCGTCTGCATAGACGTGAATAAAACCGGACTGAAATTTTTATGCACGAACACTGAGCACGAGGAAATCTGAAGAAAAGCTGCGACCTAGGATGTGAATTTTGCTGCGGCCAGCATGATCTTGATCACGGACATTGTTAGCTGCATAAACAGCTTTCACTCTCTCCATTCGACCTGCTTGCTCTCCAATCCACACATAGATATTTGGGCCTGCATCGAGGATGAAACAATCTCCTTTGTTCATGGAATTGACATTTAAGTCGACCTGAAAGCAAATTCATTTTTTGAAATTACTTAATGTATAGAACATGATTGACAAATTCAAAATTTAATTACAAGATACATTAATTTGCCTGCCAAGAATGAGAAATATTAATTTTAACTTTTTCAATCGCACGTTTTGGAAATACAAATGCAGTAGAAATACACAGCATTATTGCAAAGTTGCTCAAAATCAGATGTTCCATTTATTAAACAGTATGCATCACATATTACACTTGTCAAGCTGCACAAGATATCAAATTTTGATTTCCAAACATTATACAACTTTAATCTTATAACATTAAACATTTTGTAAGATCATACATAATCAAGAGACATTATCCTGTTCAATTTTAGTATATTAGCTGTAATTGCATAAGAACAAAATATTTCAAGATGCATATTTCGCTGAATTTTTTTTAAAAACGCATTTTCTGCCTTTGTAATGATTGCGGGCCAAAGGCACTCCAGGGCTTACGTCATCTAGGAGTGGCCCATGCAGAGAGCAGAGCCATGAATAACACCAAGCAAAGGCAAATGACATGGGTAGTCATGCAATACAACCCCCTACAGCTCTCCCCTCAGCCCCTCTAAAAGTAGAACTCTGAAGCCCTTACAAGTTAAAACACAATATCCTTTCAGCTCCAAGCTAGCAGATAAGTTTGAAATTTGAATCGCCACGTGTAATTAAAATTGTGATTTACCTGCCGCACTCGAACTTGGCGTTTTCCTTTGACATGCAAAAAGCGTTTCTCTACTTTATTCGGATCAACATGAGCAAATCCGGATGCAACTCCGCCATCGAGGTACCTATGAATCAGAAGGAGAAATTATATGGTTCTTGCCAACTTCCTGCACAAAATAAGTGATTTAATTACCTGATACCACTTTTGAAATAAGAAAGGAATAGCTTAGTTTCGTGTTCCTGAACTTCCCGGTGTTGAACAGGGACACCACCAAGGGCATCATCCAGCTGTACAGCCTTAATTGCAGCAGTTCCAGCTTCATCCTACAAGCATTTTTTAAGCATATTGTCTGCTTACATGCCAAGGACATGCACAGTATATGCAAAAGTTAACCAATTATAAATTGATATATTAACGTACTTGAGATGTATTTTTGCCAAGCCAAAAATGGATATCCCAATCGAGACGTTGACCAACCTTCTTCGTCTGAATGAACCATATTTTCAACATATTTATGTGGTATATATGAATAAATTACAGACAGTTTTCGAAAATGAGCCTAGTAAGTAATAACTCACATGAAGAACTACATAAGAATCACCAGAGTAAAACTTGCCATAACTGTTCTTGTCATAGGGCACCACTTGGAAATTCTAAAAGGAACCAATATAAATTTCAAGCAAAAATAACTTGTTTTGTCTAAAACGTTTTATGAATACCAATGCTTATGAGCTGATTGTGTCAAATAAATAATACTGGACTTAGCAAAGGAAACTTTGCGAATCTAAATTGAGCATCTACAAAAAGAAAGGTCTTCCTGGAGGTGACCTTGGTCTAAGAAAATCCCAAGTTTACAAGACACGAGCAAAGCAACCAGTTTATAACGTCGTTTTAACTTTCAAGCATTTTCTGTCGGCGGGTTAGTGCCAAAAAATAAACACCGTTTCGTCACATTTAATTACAACAAACTACATTGAAACTGCTACAGCTACTGTCATATATAAATCCGTAAAGCACAACAAAGAAAAAGTGCAATTTCATATCACAGACGGCATAACGTGACAAATCGAGTAAGATAACTTTTTAATCATTGTATATACACCATGCATATGTGTATCTTGCTTACACTCAGTGACATTGCAGTTTATCGTTGCGATAGGCGAGTGAAAACACATTTTTATCGGAAAAGTATTTGAAAATTACTGCACGTGAAATGTTATTCAATAAAATTTTCTAAGTACACTGAAGTGAAAGTGAATTTGATATTTCATATGAGGGAATATTATACGGGCCATTGTGGGCCATAATTGGAAAATAAAGAGCAAATGGCATGTACAAAACTAAATTAAACAAGCATTAATGAACGCCAACTAGAATAACATTTATTTTAATGATTAGAACAAATTTTAAGGTACATTAAATATATGATTTAACACATACTGTATTTGTTAGGCTCTATGTGCACTGCAACAAGCATAAATTAAATATTTTCCTAACAAAGAAACCTCTCAATTCTGGAAATGAGCATGAAAATATGTGCCGCACGTTTTTATTTCGGGACAAAACCAAAAATACTTGTATGACTCAGGCATACAAAATGACAAGGCACAACACTGTCACAAAAAATATATGTACTTATAATATTCCTATATAGGATCATGCAGGGAAGCATGCTAATTAATGGGATGAGGTTTTTTTTACCAAATAATAACGCATCACAGCACGTAGTGCAAATACTTTTATTTTTAAAATACTGTTGTGGAGAAAAACACTACACTACGAGTCTTGACACTCAATTGTATCGATGAATCGCAAGGTCGTGAAAATCCCCAACATAAAAATCAATAATACAATATAACTGACCTCTATTCTCCATATTTGCAGACCAGGATTTTGGCCAACACCAACGAATTCTTTCTCTTCAGTCATTTTGACGGAAAATATCACGCACAGTTGGTTTGATGACTACTTGCCAGATGGTTCTCGAAATACAGAATGATGGTTGCCTTCAGCCTTGCCTTGGTTGCATGTTGGCAGTCGCTGGGGGAAAAGTTGGCCTCGCCCATTTATGGCCACCCCTCCTATCCATATGGTACCAATGTCATTCCACCAGTGATAGCTGATATTGCACTTTATGTGCCGCATGTTTGAATTTTGATAAATAATTAAGCCAAGGTATATTGTTCGTGATTATCTCAACAATCCATTACCTGGCTGCAGTTAAATTGAATGACTCATTGCCGAGAGGTAATTGTTCAAATAGAATAAATCTTCTTAAACTTCTTTGTGAGCTTAAAACACTAATAAATTGTGTCAAATCTGCACTTTAAAAAATATATGCAATTAGTAGCCTATTATCCTTCAAGCACATGCATCAGCTTGTCCCATAATTTTTAATTAGCCGAATATGTCATCTGAACCAATCATGAATACTCACTCTTGAATTAATTCAAATAAAATTCAATCAATAATATTTTACATGTCTAGGCCGTCAGACAGGAAAGTCGCACCCAAGTGCACTTCCGTTGCTGACAGGAATAAATAGTTTTCGACTGAAGAAGTTAGAACCAGATGTAACTCCAAAAGGAACAACTGCCTTTATGCATTACAAGTCTTGCTCTGACCAATGCCTATTTCACTTTTTAACTTTACATTTGCGTAAAACTCTTAAATCAGCAAATAGTTTCTCGTTTTATATAACTTCGAAAAAATTCTTATTAAAATGTTTTATAAACCGATAATAATTAATTTCATATATCTAGTACGTATTTGTTATTCTCAATCAACAAATTATATCAATTAAGCCCTGCAGAACTAGAATGATAGTTTTGACTTGAACGCTGGTAAAATAAAATTTCAGTTAAAGTTCTGTTATCGATAAAAAGAGTGCTTCCATTTCTACAATTTCTTTGAAAATAAACAATTTTATATATCCTTTAAATATACCGGGACATTAAATATATGCTGAGTTCACAAACATCCTGTTAGATGGCGCAAGAAGATTGGTCGAACAAGTTTTGCTTAACTTCATTGTGTAATAGCTACACTAAGTCGCGGTCGCATCTC
The DNA here is from genome assembly GCA_023279145.1 of Glomeris maerens. NCBI lineage: Eukaryota > Metazoa > Arthropoda > Diplopoda > Glomerida > Glomeridae > Glomeris > Glomeris maerens. The sequence goes on along the minus strand of WWPM01003555.1, from coordinate 21,083 downwards.
ACCTAGAGGGCGCTCTTTTCAAAGCTCTATAAGCCGTACAAATCAACGATTATAATTTTATTGAAATAATTTTGAATCGTGGTCAAGATAATTGATGTCAGAGAGAATGTATAGCTCGTGTGACTGAAAAAATAAAATACAATTCAGTCGTAAAATTAATGCAATTTGCCACATTTGTTTTAATAACTCAAATTATTACTTAGGATTTCTTGTCTTTGACACACATTCCACCATCAATCACCAAATCAGTGCCAGTGATGAATGAAGCTGTTGAATTTGAAGCCAAAAACAAGATTGACTGTGCAATTTCTTCTGGCTCTCCCAACCGCCCAATTGGATGCCTTGAAATGTAGGTATGTTTGCGCTGAAAACAGTAACCTCGTTTTCAAAATGTTAATAATATCGAGCATATAAGTATTATTTAACTCAGAAATATTTGAGTCAATTGATTTGTCATTTAACTGGTGTGAAATTCACATCAAAACCAAGCAAAACGCATATGAGCGTCAATGTCACCTGTAAATGTATTATCAATTTTACCTCTTCAAATGGCTCCTGAAATGTTGGACTTCGAAGTATTGGTGTATCCACATATCCAGGACTTTTTATTAAAATAAAAATAATTTAGGAGCTTAGGCAGATGGTGTCACACGATTAATAGAATAATTGAAATGCTTAATTTAATTACCTTATGCAGTTGGCTCTAATTTTGAACTTGGCCAGCTCTACCATATAAGAAAAATAATCGAGATTTCCGAGATTTTTGGTATGAAATTTTCATTTCGTTACCTAATGCCGCATAACGAGTATAGGCTCTGACACCTGCTTTTGCAATTCCATACGACATGCTGCCATGAGTCTAAATTGTCATATCAAATAAGCATCTTGAAATATTCCAATAAATGTTTTTAATTACGTACATAACAGCACTCCAAAGGACATGTGAATACAAATGCAGTACAGGGTGGTAGAAAAGTCGTGCCCGTTTGACAATAACTTTCAAACGATGGCAGATAGGAATATGAACTTTCCAATTGAATGTTCTACCCTAACTATCTTAGTTTGCGAGATAAAAATGCGATGACCTTGAATTTCTAAACCAATGTCACTTTCGGTTAGTGTACCAGAAGCGCCGTCGCTCACTGATCACTTCACCTCTTAACATCCATCTTCCTATCTAGCATCATTTGAAGGTTATCGCCAAACAGGCAAGAACTTTTCTACCACGCTGTATATGCGTGGATATATTTTCTTTGTTCTGTTTTGTTTGCTATTCACCAATGAAAAATGAAAATGTTTCGCTGTTTTCAGCTATAGTGCTACCAAAATTAGATGAGACTGGTGCCCCGCCCCGCTCCGCCCGCAATGAAAGACTGGCCAATTGGCGTACACAACGCTTGCATCGGATGTATTGGCCAGTCTGCATTGTAAGCGGGGCAAGGCGGGGCACCAGTCTCATCTAAATTTGGTAGCACTATAGTTTTTTCCCATTTTGAGATTACGTATTTTATAGCTCAAACACCCTAAGTACGAGCATTCATGAGTTAAAAACTAACAAAAATGAGAAAAAAGTGACGGGGCGACAAATAGCCGCCTTGCGAGAGCAGGTAATAAGGCACACTGGAAAAATTACACCAGATAACATTTAGCAATCCGATATTGTAATCTTGAAAGTGCCTAGTTTTTGCATGCAAGTCAAAATTCACGGAATATAATAGCATCATGCATCACCTTCAGAACAATTACCTAGTAGGCCAATGCGTTAACTTTATGCTTCTTTTTAGATAACATGCTGTTGATACTTACAGTTCGGTGACCAGCAACACTAGCAACCGAAACAATGTTTCCTTCAGTTTTCTTGAGATAAGGGATGACCAATGATGACATGACCACAATTGCTCTGTTATTATATGCATATTTAACCAATTTGATGGCAATTTGATTAAGTGATGATATGAATATACCTAATGTTCACTGCCATAATATCATCAAACACATTCAATTTCAAATCATCGACATCTGTACGCACAGCTATTCCAGCGCAGTTAACCTGTGAAACCACAGCAGGCGGGGAATACATATCAAATGATAATAAAAACACTATGCAATAAAAATTCCGAATGATTGCATTAAATATTATAATACTGTTCATATGAATACCAGGATATCAATTTTTCCAAACAGTTTAACAGTTTCCTCGACAACTTTCACGCACGTCTTGTCATCAACAATGTCTCCAGTAAAGGTGAAACTCTTAATCATTTAAAACACAATAAATTGAAAAATTTTTACCCTGCTTATAGTTCGGTCTATATTAAATAATTTGCCTTAGTTTTTGTAGGAGATATTTTATCACATTCTTGCGCAATTAACTGCAAATTTGTTTCATTTCTATCGAACAGTGATAGTATGGCACCATGTTGAGCAAATAACTTAGCAGTTGCAGACCCAATCCCACCTGCTGCACCTGAACAAGACCACAAAATAGACATATAATCTACATTACAAATCACAATATTTATCTATAACGAAAATAAGTAAAATAAACCTTCCCGTATTCAAGTTTTGTTAATTTAATTGCTATTGATTTTTTTATAATATTTCTGTGCATGCATAATTCCTGTAATAATTGAAATATGCATTTCAATAAATATGCAATACTTGGTACGATGGGCGAAGGATGAAACGATCAATAAAAGGCACTGTTGTCACTTAATCTTAATTACTACAGTGAACAAGCGTAACTAAATAATAACCAATTAAAGTACGTGTGCACGAAATTGCCTTATAAGGTTTATTAGGTAATATGTGAAAAGGAAAATTAAAGACTTGAAATGAAAATGAAATCATGGAACTTTAATGCTGTTTCATTTGTCTTACATTCATGAAGTCATATCATAGAAAACTTGCGATGAGCAAAGAATATAATTGAACTAACCAGTTATGAGAGCAACGATTCCTGGAAGTTGTGCGGTCATCTTCACTCGTGCGATCCTCAAGACTTTTTAGTTAAAATGAAAATATTGGACTACGTCCTGAAAGTTTATGCTAAAAATCTCCTATTACAAGTATTCATAGCATCCATAGAAGACCTTGTACTGCACTCTTAAATAAACGCGCCGGCACGAATTTAAAATGCTCCATTCCGTTTTGCCTGAGTTGGGCGGCTGGTAGTCATTGTACCTATATTGATAAAGTCCGGTTATGCTTTCCCGTCTTGAAGACATTGGGTGTCATAAATAGTAGGCTGAAAATTAACTAGATAGGCCAAGCTAACTAGAGCATTTAACCGAAGATTTTTGAAATAAATCGAAATTTGAAGGCTTTCTTTTTACGACGCATCTCTGTTAAACCGCTCAAGAGAAACAAAGTTATTTAGAAGGATATTTTAGATCGCCAGTTTGGACCCGAATTTTAGGATAGGCCCTCATTCGTCTGTAATTAACGTAATTCCACTTTATATTTTTTTGTATACAAAAACGTAGTTTTTCGTCGATTCCATTAATTACGAGCGAAAAAGGGTCTATCTTAAAAATAAAGCCAAAACTGACGATCTGAAATACCACTATAAATAACTGTCTCTACAATGTTTTCTTGTATCTTGAATGAGCGGCTTAGCAAAGACTTGCTTAGCCGTACAAAGAAAGTCTTCAAGTTTCGCTTTATTTCATGAATTATTAAAGACCAAAGTGGATTAGCTAACTTAATTTGCTAATTAGGGCGTTTCAAGGCGCCGCTTATAAGCGTTATGTTGTGAGTGCTGATTTCCTGAAGTCTACTCTGTTCGTCTATATTCAAGTCTACTAAAGTGAAGTACGTCTATAAGTCTTCTAGTGATGAAACTATCTTGAATTGGAGTGTCGGCCATTTCGTTCTTGGCGACAAGTCGAAATAAGTCACTCATTTCGGGAAAAAGTTTCTCTCGACTGGCTTTCTTCTCGTAAACTTATGGTAAGCAGCTGGCGTCTTTTCTGCGCTTCCGAAACGGCTTTTAAGACGTTTCTCCGCTTATAAGCGGTGTCTTGAAACGTCATAAAATTTATTGCAGCCTGTGTCTTCAAGATGGGGGAATATAACCCAACCTTTTTAGTAGGTACAGTCACCACCACAATATGGTAATAAAAAACAGTATCTGTATGGATTTTATTTCTGACACGTCGGCCTACATGTACAAAAAATGCGCATTTCTTTGAAACAAAAATATTTATGTAATAATGATCAAGGCAATTTGCACAAATGTATAAAGTGGATTGATTTCTAATTTGCAATGGAATATCCACCATCAATTAATAAATCAGTGCCAGTGATGAATGAAGACTTCTTATCCGAGGCTAAAAACAAGATTGACTGCGCAACTTCTTCTGGTTGACCAACTCGTTTCATTGCATGTCTTCCACCAAAATCATCTATGACCTTAAATTAAACATGACATTAATTAGTGAACACACTGTAATCGATAATATAAAATGAACCAAAATAACATTTTATATCACTTATCAATTTTTTTCAAGTCTGGTTTTATACTTTTTCATAAAAATTATGATTAGCATAATAGCCTACTTTGTATAATAGCATTCCATTCCTCCGTAAATACATATATTGCGCAAGGCTCTCCTTACTACTGTTATAAAGTTATATTTTACCTTTGCATTTTCCTCGTCAGTCAGCATCGGGTTTCGATTTATTGGAGTGTCAATAACTCCAGGACTTCATTTCAAAGCAGGAAAATGCAATAGGAACAACAAGAAATGAAATCAAATACATGCTTATGACCTACCTGTAACAACATTAACTTACCTCAAGCAGTTAACTCTAACTTTGAATTGAGCCAATTCTGAAAATTTATTATGAAATATTTGCCAAAGTAATCAAAATACACAGTTTGCAAGGTATATAAAGGACTCTACCTGAGGCTGCATATTGCGTAAATGTCTTGACAGCTGATTTGCTGATTCCATAAGCAGACATTCCATGAAACTTAGTTTCAAATAATCCGGAAAAATATATACAAATAAATATTTATAGACAGCACAAAACAAGATTAAAAGTCTTACAACGCGATGGGCTGCGATACTAGAAACAGAAACAATGTTTCCTTGCGTCCGTTTAAGATGAGGAATTGCCAATGATGAAATGAGTACCACAGCTCTATGAAATATTGATTCAGCTGTAGTGAAATAAAGATTTTCATACTGTTCTCGTATAAATATATACCTTATATTCACCGCCATGAGCTTTTCAAAGACATTCATTTTACATTCGTCGACGTTACCAGTCATCACTATTCCAGCACAGTTAATCTCAAAATATAAAGATCAAACTAAACTTGTAAGAAAAGTACTTCTATATAACCTACAGTATATTAGTATAAGGTTGCCAACGTTTTCAATTAACATACTTGTATTAAGAGGAAATAGTATACTTTATATTCCATTTTAATTTCCATTCACAATAGTATTCTACTTTTCCATGCATATGATGTTAATCACATGGGAGTCCCACATCCATGATATGCATGGTAACAATAACAGTAATACGGTCATCATTAAGGCATCCAGCAAACTGCTAAAATATTTCTTTAGGATTATGAATTCCCTGACTATTAATGCGTTTGCCTGAATTCCCTAACATTTTTAGGTTTTCAGACAAGTGGCAACCATGTAGTCTACATTTTCTGTCAAAAGTTTACCAGGATATCAATTTTCCCAAATGATTTCACAGTATCTTCAACGAATTTCCGACAACATTCATCATCTGTAATGTCCCCAACGAAGGTCAGAGTCTAGATACAAGTATACAAGCAGGAGTGGAATTTACATCAACAAATTTGATTATACAATTTATGAAACAATACTTTAGTCTTGTGATCAGATATCTTGTCACATTCGTCTGATACAGCATTTAATTGAATGGCGTCGCGATCAAACAATGACATTACAGCACCATGTTGAGCAAATAACTTGGCTGTCACTGATCCAATACCACCTGCTGCTCCTGCAAAATGTTCCAAGAGAGAATGCGCAATTGTTTGTTTCGTGTACCCTAACAACGTATTTAGAAAATAAAATCCTTCGAGTTTTGTTTTAACTCAATGTTTGGTCTTCCCTATTAGTATAATGGTTTGCAGGCAACCTTACCATAAAAATCTTGAATACATAGTTCTAATTTCTATTTAGACCCGATAAACATACATATGTGCATAAAAGTAAGGAAAAATTTAACATCTCGACCAGAATGTCACATAATTGCCAAAAGTGGTCGATATACTTAGGTATATAACGCAATAACTTCAATTTGAAAAAGCTGCAAAAGCACTATTATGGCCCAATTAAAAAAATATTTTTACCCACCAGTTATTAGAGCCACTTTATCTTGAAGTAGATGCGCTTCTGCCATCTTGATGAGAATAATTTTTCAGCCTTCTGAATATCCTACAGTAGAGACTTTTTATACCACTAGCTGCACGAATGATGAACACGATCTTCATTTTTCATTGAAATTTGAGTTGCTCATGTCATTTGACAAAATAACCTAAGACTTTGGAACTGAAAGCGACCATGAACTCCCATTATTAACTAACTCTGTGCATTATTTCGTAAATTATTATACTGTATCATCTTTATATAACTTGACGTCATTTAAATAAAACTTAAAATTAATTCATTTCAATAATAAATCAGGCATCTTGCTTTATAAATTAATTAATCACAGTCGTTCAATTTTGAAAGTCCATTTTATTACATTTTTCCAGTCTAAAATTTTCATTACAGTTTCAACATTAGTATACACATACTACCCACTGTGCTAATTAACTGCTCGGTGACGCAACCAAACCGTAAAACGGCATTCTTGTAGACAATTATAGACAATTAAAAATTCTCAAATTTCCCCGTCTGAGTAATTGCAAGGTTATTATAAATCTGCAAATAATTTTCCTCGAGTTTCCACAATTAATATTTTTGCAATCAATACATTTGTATCGCATATTTGAACAAACTGATTTTTTCTGGTGCTGTACGTGCAATCGTGCAGTTGGTATATTATTTTGCCAGTCCACCAGAATTACATAGATATTAGTGCTTTGATTGCTTTTTCGAATTCACTTATATTTTTAATGCCATTAATTCCCTCATTCCTAAACACAATCACTACAATAACTTTCGGTATTTACTTATTCCAAACAGCAACCGAATTTGTGGATTTTTCACCGTAGACACAAAATCCGCCATCAACTACCAAATCGATGCCAGTAACAAAAGACGCTGTTATATCAGAAGCCAAATACAAGATGGACTGCGCGACTTCGCTTGGCCGACCGATTCTACCAAGTGCATGTTTTACAGCATATTCTTGCACAAACTGAGAAAAAAATATAATTTTGTGATTTGGTATTCAATGACTATATGACTAAAATAGATAAAACGTTGGCTTCATTGTAAATAATTATTTTGCTAGAATTAGTGTTACATCTCACCATTCATGTGTATAATATTTAAAGGTAAAAAATGCTCCCCTATAGTACATATAGTTGTTACTGCGTGTGGGAAATTTGCATATTGTATTTGAATAAATTGAATTACTCGATCATGCATTAAACATATTTTATGTGTTTTAAACATTCAAATGAAGCGACTCGTTTTAACAATAATACAAAAATGCATTTTGCAGAAACATTTACCTGAGCATTTACTTCTGCTGAGGCCATTGGATTATGAATGAGAGGAGTGTCTATCACTCCAGGGCTTTAGAGAAAACAATATGTAATTATTTACTTAGATTTTTACAATAATTGGTTTCCTATATATACACGATGCTGAATTACATTTTTAAATTCTGCAGTTAAAAGTAAAAACTCCTCAACTACAAATATTTTCGATGCGAGACACCACACAACAAAGACATGAAACATTGATTGCACATGCATATGTGAAGCGTACCTTATGCAATTAACTCTAACTTTGTATTCTCCTAATTCTAGAAACAATATCCCATTGTTAGACATGTCACAAGTCCATTATAATAACGGAAATTAGATTCATACCTGCAGCTGCATATTGTGAAAAAGCCTTGATTGCAGCTTTACTCATTGCGTAACTCATCAAGCCTATTAGCTGAAAACGCGATTTCATACAAAAGAAATATAATTAGCAAATTTTAAAACGACCATTATCTATTTGAATATAGCACTGTGTCCACAAAAGGATTTATATTACCGCAAATCTTATTGTTTCTCTTACGTTTGGTTGCAAATATAGGCCAGTGTGTGTGAAACACCAGAATTATAACATTAACTGCAATAACTTTTGAAGCAATTCATTTCGCTTTCGTAGGCACACATAATAAATATTCTTACAGATCGCTGTGCCGCAGTACTTGCAATGGACACAATGTTTCCTTGTGTTTGTTTTAGATATGGGATGGCTAGCGATGACAAAGCAACCAATGATCTATAATATACACTGATATAAATTCCGAACAAAAAACGAACAAACAATTGTTGGTTTCAAATATCATAGTTACAACCAGTCTGCATAAAATAATAACTTTGATTTAAAAGCTACATTAGAAATTAATTTTGTTTTCTGTAACTATACCTTAAGTGTGGACGCATTATGTGTATGTTAGATATTTAGCAAATAACATGCATAGTTTACCTGGTGTTTACTGCCATAATTTGATCAAAGTCATCGGCGTTAAATCCTTCAGCATGCGAGACATTTGCAATCCCTGCGCAATTTACCTGAATCGAAATTTACATGGTTATTAGTACTATTACAAGAAAAATACTATGATTGTTCAATTAATTTCAGACAAAACCAGTATGTCAATTCTCCCAAATGTTTTCACTGTGCTTTCTATAAACTCTTTGCATACTTTTTCATCGGTTATGTCACCAACTGCAGTTAGTGTCTGTAGAATAATGAATGCATAAATGAATACCCAAGATTGGGGTAGGCCTAGAGTGCATCCTTTTAACTAATTAATCTCAATATACAAAAATTATTACCTTTATTGCTGAAATATTACTTTTGTCACATTCGTTTGCAGTTGTCTGCATATTAAGTGAATTTTTATCTAGCAGTGAGAGAATGGCACCATGTTGAGCAAACAATTTTGCAGTGGCAGCCCCAATTCCACTTGCTGCACCTGAATTATTAAAAAAAAGTATAGATTACCCAAGATCATGCTGTTGAATATTCTCTCAACAGGCTTGCATAAACATTTTTCTAATCTATCAGCAAAAATTACAATTTACCAGTTATCAGTGCAACCTTTCGTAGTAGAAGTTTGCCTTCCATGCTCCTATGAGATTGTAATTTTCAATCCACGGTTTGAAATCTGAAACGTCCAATTCTTATGTTACTTCATTTGTGGCTATAAAAACCAAACACAGGAACGATTCATGGTATTTGCAACTAGCATCAACACTGATTTGAGTATATAAAAAATTATTACGAACAGTTGCACATAAAAAGGCAAAATAGAAACTCATGTTTTTGATTAACCATTGCAGTTTTCAATTTGTCCCGATTTATCTCGTTACAAGGTTTGATTACAATGTGACAAACCCTATATTATAGCTTCATGATTTTGCTGCAACAAAGAACACTATCAAAGAGATAAAACTGTAAAATGTTAACCGAATCATGATAAATGCACAGTACTGTCAATTTTACTTTAAGGAATAGTACCATAATATAAAAATTTCGTCTAATTTAAAATTGCAGCACATTTTTCCGAAATTTATGTTTCTACTGGTAGAAAGCTGCGAAATTCGTGCCAGGACCAGAAGTATAATTTTAAATATTAATGAAGACATATTTTGATGCAGATAAATTAAATACATTCGTGTCATTTCTCAATTTGAAGAGCATGGGAAATACATTTTTTGGCCTTTCAAATAGTTGTCACACTATACGAAACACTATTGAAAACATTTTTAAAGCTTATGGAAACTTACAGAAAAATATTTTTAAGGAGTTGTGTTTTTAAGTGCCGTCACACAGTTTGATCTCCTCGACTTCCACAAACCGTGATCAATTCACGGCTCCCTTAAGATGAGGGACAGAAAGAGGTTAACAGGAGCAAGATCAGGAGAGCAGGGGGAATGCACCAAAATAGTTACGCAACTAAATCAAGAATTGGCGTACACGGATGGCATACGCGATTGCCAGAATTAGCAAAAATGCATTCACCAAAGTTCAGCAAATGCTGCCCATCGCAACAAACGATATTTCATTTCAAATTTCCTGTTGAATGAAAATTAAGGTTCGTTCCAATTTTCCTATTCCAATCCATACTTTCAAAACACCGAATAACATCAGGCCATTCAACGCACCAGTTATTTCATCACAAAACGCAGAATTAACTCTGTGAGTAAACTTCCTACTTTCCCATGGATTGTTTCCTATCCTCCTTGGCTTCCTTAATCCACCAGTGCAGTGCATTTCAAAGGTCTCAGGCACTCAACCACTAACCATGTCGCCCTAGCATAATTCAAGGTTCTAAATTTGTCAAAGCCTTCACGGGGAGCCGCAGCAACACGTGGCAGGGTACGGTTTGTTCATATTAAATATTCATATAATCAGTATTTCCGTTTTTTTTTTCCAATGCAGAGACTTGTATTCCACGAGAACATTTATATGGCCTTCTGCATGTGTTTATTTTAACTTTCAATCTACACTAGGTGACATGGTCCTAGGACATAAACCCAATGAAACCTTACTCGGTGACGACGAAATGAAGGTCATTTGGTCCCAGGACTTAACCTAACAAAAGCCACTACTAGGTGACCTTCAAATGAAGGGCAAATGGTCCTTGGACATAGGTTTCGTTTATCCAATGCAACCTATACTAGGTGACCTTGAAATGATGGTCAAATGGTCCTAGGACATAAACACAACCTAACCTATTGTAAGGCTTGCGAAGACCAGAGTTTGCTGTGTTCTTAATATTCAATATCTCAAACAATAAACTGGCCAGGTGTAATACGACACAAATACAAAAAGACCCCCTGCCCCTGTCTACCTTTCCCTTTTATAACCTGTGATTAGAATATGTGGCTAGTGTCACTTGACCGCATGTCAACAATGCAAAAACGTAATGTCTTACTATGATTCTTGATTCTTTACTCTCTTTCTTTATGATGGCTCGTGACTCCCTGAGGTCCTGATGGTGAGGGACGGCCCCACACGATGACCCTTTTCCCACGACCTGCCTTACACTATACTAGGTGACCTTGAAATGCGCTGATGTGCTCGAAACAACTATAGTGATCGTGCCTTCAATGTTATACTTTAGAAACTGATGAAGAGGGGGTCAGTGGATAAAATCCCGTGACCATGGCCCAATGAGGGAGTCGAATGCTATAATTGGATGATCATAACCACGCCCGAATACATCATTCGACTCTCTCATTGGGCGATGGTCACGGGATTTTATCCCCTCACACCCCCCCCCCTTCATGAGTTTCTAAAGTACAGTCCTCCCTTGATAACCCGGCCCTTCAATTATCCGGCGCATCCGGTAATCCGGCGTTTTTTGGGCCTTCCGCCTGAAAATTCTTTAGTAAACTTGTCGGGAGGTAAATAAAGATTTCAATCTTAAGAATTTCTGTACATTCGTGCTGATAGAATTTATTCCATTCACTCTGTTTCTATTATTTATGCTGAAATTCTAATTAGTGGTTTCTGCAGAATTTCTGCAATGACTGAAAATAATCTGTAGAAAATCTAAAAATATTTGTACAAAATCTGAAATTCTGAAAAATATCTGCAAACTATGAATATATTTTCTGCCGTTTTAGTTGCATCTGAAAATATGCTGCTACATTTTTTTGCAGATAAATATTGATTTCTGCAGCATATTTTTTCTGGGGTATTGCTACAAAACAAGTAAATTTTTTCTTAATTTGTACTGTTTTAGATACAATTATGTGGAATATACATGCCCTATATGCTATGTGTACAATAAACTGTAGTTTCTGCTGTTAAAATTCATCATTATTAGTTAATTTCCAGTAATCCGACGGGCCCATATCTGCTGGATTAACGAGGGAGGACTGTATAACGTTGAAGGCGCGATCCCCATAGTGACTTCTAATATGAAGCTAGACAGAGTTGCTATGTTGCACACAATAGCAGGAGACAACCACAAGCATCATAATTATTTTTCGCAAATTTTGGCACCTACAAATGCCAAGGTTATATAAAATTGCTCAATGATGTAGCAAGGTACAAGTCATCATCATTATTTTCCGGATTTCCAGTCAATTAATTACAGTAGAACGTCGTTTATCAGCACGTCAATTACCGTAAATCCGCGATAATAAGCCCGGGCTTATTTTAATAATTTTTCTTTTTTGACCCGGCTAATTTACGAGACCGGCTAAATTTCGAGACCGGTTTATTCTGTTAATATCAAGTTACCACGGATTCGTTTATGTAATGAAATATGCAAATCTCAATTTCTCGTGATAAATAAAAGTTGTAAGAAACAAGTTTTTGTGATTTTAATGATAGAAAATGAAAACTGAACTGAATTTTTAAGTTTTTTTTAGGTTTAATGAATTTTTAGTCGTGTAGATCGGGTAATCCTCCAATTAAAGGGGGCTTATTTTCGAGACCGGCTAATTTTGCAAATTTTGATTATTTAACCCGGCTTATTTTCGAGACCGATGTATTCTCGAGACAGGCTTATTATAGAGGATTTACGGTATCCGCACGTCAATTATCCGCACTCCTGAAACTCACCTTTCGCAGAGTAAAATTGCGGTTTTATACAGCATTAACCATGACCTGAACGAGTAGTGACCAAGTTAAACGAAATCGGAATGTTTAATCAATCGAGAAAAAAGGTAGAGTATCAATAGACTCAATAAAGGCGATGTTATAAGATCGGGAAGAGGACTGTTTATGATATTAAAGTCTGAAAAGAAATAATTTTGAGCTATGCATCGAAGTTAGATAGCGAAGAAGGGGCTAAAAGCAGTACTGTTCTGTACGTGTTTTTCTGCATTAAATAAACGCATGTTCAATTATCCGCAAAAATCGTTATCCGCACAACCCTTGGTCTCAATTAGTGCAGATAAACGACGTTCTACTGTACTCATTTGTTCAAAATTTGTATTGCATTTTGGAAACCTGGTGTCACTCCCATTTCTAACTAAAGTTTTGGTTAATATGTAGTAATCCTCTGGTGTTAATTTGCCTCTAGGGAATCCCATTGTTCAGAAAACCAGAATTTCTTTGGAGAATCAGAGGAAGGTCCATGCATTTCAAACTCAAAAGAAATTCTGGTTTTCTGAACAATGGGATTCCCTAGAGGCAAATTAACACCAGAGGATTACAACTGCTTTCCTCCTCTTCCTTATCCACCATTTCCAGAATTTTATAAAAATTAGTAGTTTATTTATGTCATGAAGTTGAAAATACTAGTATCTCATTTAAGGAATTTTCAGCGAGCGAACATTATATCCTTAACATCATGCATCAATTTAATTTTTTCAGGCATGTTTACGACACAATAATCAGTACTGTACTCGCATTGAACTTTTTTTTAATTTGGATACATTTGAACAAATTCTGATATCGACATTTCACAATTTTTAGGAGTACTATATTTACTTCTCCAATACAGCATTCAAGTTTGCAGACTTTTCATGGAAGGCACAATATCCGCCATCAACTATGAAATCAGAGCCAGTAATAAAGGATGCAGTTATATCAGAAGCCAAAAACAAAATGGATTGCGCAATCTCGCTCGGCTTTCCAACTCGACCAAGGGCATGTTTTCTTCCATATTCTTGCAAAAACTGAAGTAAGAGGAAGTACAATTAATTGTATACAATACAATATACTGGAATTGCATTATTGCCTACACCAGTAAACAGACTTCACAATATTGAATACCCTTTATAAAAACCAAATGTCATTTATAATTATATACTATTTGTAAAACTTCTACAACAAGATAAATATTACTTCCGCAAACTGATTATGGCGATGGCACATAACAAATATCAAAAAATATGCTAATACATGTCCTCATTAATGTGAGCCTTATATTACCAATATGTCAGTAAATAAATTAATGATGTTTCCTCTGAGAACGCTATAAGTTATAGTTAAGATGGGACTATTTTATTTTTACCTGTTCGTTTACTTCTGCTGAAGCTAGTGGGTTGTGCACAATTGGGGTGTCTACAACTCCAGGGCTTTTAAGGAAATAAAGTACTGTACATTAGTCCTTTTGTCCTTCACATCTTCCCAGATAGTTCCCCAGATCTTTCATTACACATGCAGGTTTCACACGCTATCAGTTTTCTTTAATTAATGTATGCATAGCTTTTTGTTTAATTATTAGAAAGCAACTCCCTATTTACTTGCAAACATAATTCATTGCAGGAGACATTTGGCCTATGCATTCCTTATCCAGTTTTTAAACATATTGCTGCAATTAACAAGAATTTCACAGACCCTAGCAGAAATATTTTCAATGTGAAAAATGTGAGGGTTGTTGAACTAGCAACATAAATTATCAATTTTCATTTCAATTGCGTCATCAATGAGGGACACTTCAAAAATCTTACATGAACAATATCAGCAAAGCAAATTACATCAAAACTTCATTCATAAAACTACAAGATTCATCCATCCATTCATAGTGATCACCGTCATAACGAAATGATGACGATCCAACATCATAACATATGTGCAGAAAACTATTTTAATAGGACCCAAAACACTCAGTAAATATGCAAGTATTTTTTTAAATAGCTAAAGGTAAGCTTAGAGGCTTCAATAATAAAATATGCGATTGAGAATGTTACATTTTTTTAAATATTTATCACAAAAACCCAAGTCATTATCTAAATTGTCCATGTCTGCAAAAGTTATTATTATACGGAATTTTAGTTTCTGCATGATACATTTAAAGAATGTTCATTTTTTAAACACAAACAACTATGGTTATACTAGTAAAAGTAGCCTACATATACCAACCTTATGCAATTAACTCTAACCTTGAATTCCCCCAACTCTGCAAACAATTAATGAAATTGCAATTTTTGAAGACCAAGTGGTAGCATTCGAAAAGTGTGAAAAATAATAAAATTTATATAACCTGCAGCTGCATATTGAGTATAAGCCCTGACTGCAGCTTTGCTAGCTCCATATGACATGGCACCTAAAAACTGCAATCGAGAAATAATAACAAAATAATTTCATACGTTATCTGCAGGCCCACGTAAGAATATTTTAAACTAATTATGAACTGCATGAGCAGGAATGTGTCAGAAATAAGTTTAAATAACCAAAATCTAGCGTGCAGATTGGATATATATAGTAACAAAGATTTCGAATAAACTGATTTAACCAATTTTGTAATCTCAAATATTCTCTTGTGGGGACAGCTTTCAAATTCCTACCGTTCGGTGTGCTGCAATGCTCGCAATCGAAACTATATTTCCTTGTGTCTTTTTCAGATGAGGGATGGCTAGAGATGTCATAGCAACAATTGCTCTATAATGAAAAAATATGAAATGTGATTAATATTGCAATAAATATGACATGTTAACAAGTTTACCTGATATTCACTGCCAATATTTTGTCAAAATTGTCCAGGATTTTAGATTCATCAACAAATCCTTGCTTTATTATTCCAGCACAGTTTATCTACCACATAATCAATTGATTATAAGCATTAAAATAAGCACTATTCAAAAAACACCACCAGGAAGGGGGCACAACCAGAATATCAATTCGCCCAAAAGTCTTCACGGTGTTCTCAATATAGTCTTGGCAGCATTTTTCATCGGTGATGTCACCAGCGAATGTAAAAGTCTGCAGATTAATGAAAACATACATTAAAGCCATCTTTCGACTACATTACATCTTTAAGTTAATCTCTACGCAAGATGGTACCTTTGTTGATGCAGGATTAATATTGTTACATTCGTCAGCAATTGGTTGCAAATTAAGTATGTCCAAATCAATGAGTGAGAGTCGTGCGCCATGCTGGGCAAACAATTTTGCAGTTGCAGATCCAATTCCTCCTGAAGCACCTGAAAAATGGATTACCGCATGCTGTATGGAATACGGATATGATCATTCATATTTTGAGGTTAGCGTTGCTCGCAATGATTATTTTCATTGCGTTTCGGCTACTTATAAATTTATTATTCATTATATCGTACATATTTGTAACAGTGAAATTAAGCCTTGTTATCTGTAGTTGTCACTCTTCTATTCAGTAAAACATCAGCTTACGAGTTTCATTCGTTCCGAGAACGAGCTCGCGACCCGATAATGCTCGTATACCGAAACAATTTTTCCCATAGGAAATGAAGGAAATCCACTCGATGCGTTCCATCCGCTCAGAAATATACAAATATGAAATAATTTTAAATTGCTTTGTACTTTATCTATGAGGATAGTTGCGGCTGGTTTGAGGGAGCCGAGATGGATATTTGTGGTACAATATCGGCAGTTTTCTCTTTTCTTACATTCTTTGTCCAATAAAAATGCCATACTGTGCTAAATTTTTGCTCGCAGACCGAGACATCACTCGCAACCCAAAACAAATGTTAAAAATTGTTGATCGTAAACCGAGGTTCTACTGTATTAAATTTTTACAGGCCTTACAGCATCACTGGCCCCTGCGCATTGGTAGAAACAATTTAATGCCTTGTTTAGCGTAATTTATGCACTCCAACTCTGACACAGTAATTCCTGGATTTCGATCACACTCTTAATATTTCTAAGTCATTAAAGCAACTGAACTGTGGCAATTTTTGAACAAAATAATTTTCATATTGAGCCTCTGCAATCCATATACAGCACAATTAAGTTTGACCACCCTGTAAGATTCCATCTTATGTACTGTTGATATCTAATCAGTATATTTTTTAAAGCAGAATCCCTTCCTTTTTGTAAACCTTATTATGGTAAATTGTAAAACAAACCAGTAATGAGTGCTACTTTCCCTTCAAGCAGTTTTCCAGCCATCATGCACGTACCAAGAGATTTTTGATTCTCAACAGAGAATAACCTTGCGAAGCGCATTTATTCTGCAAGAACACAAAGGGCAATTCACGGAAATAACATGGCCTTCGAGTAATCACTGCTGAGCAAATTCCATATTGCGTAAATCTTATTCTTGGTGCATGACACAGTGATTTATCATTATGCAGTCTAATACAGATTTGACAAAACACATATGCTCAATATTAATGACAAATAGACACGAAAATTGCAGTGGAAATGAATTCACTGCATGCATGATGCAACTTAAGATACATTATTAACAACGTATATTATTATACTTAATAACACATGCAATTCAAATGAAATTATTAATTAGTTTTGCGGATTTAAATTGGTCAGCATATCAAATGAGGCAGCTGTAGCAAAAATGTTTCAAGATCCTTAAGAATGACAGATGCAGGAAAAACTCACTTTTTGTATGTACAGTACACTAATTACCCAACATTTCACTGTTAATTGACATTAGTTAAAAAAAACGGGGATTGTATTACTTTGCTTCCACGTGATATTTATATACAGGGCGAATATAAAGTCCGTTGCTAGTACCCCAAAACTTTTACATTAGGGGCCATCCAGAAAATACGTTCGCAAAAATCGTCAACATTTTTTACCCTTCCCCCTTTTGTAACATGATGTAACAAATACCAATATCTGTGTACAATATAAATGACTTCCTTTTCAGAAAAAAACCTTAAACCCAAATAATAAGTCAACATATTGTGATTAAATATGCATTGCTTAAAAATTGATCTGTAGTACTAATTTGGATTCCCTCTTCAACATACTAATTTGTACTTTTCTCCAGCTATTGTATTTGCTGAAGGCAGTTGCAGAGGTTCAATAGTTTGACACCATTTGATAGAGCACCCTGACTTACTGTCACTGCATATTCTCCCCATTGTTAATGTAAAACAATGGGGGAGAAGCAGAGGACTTTGCCCTCACCATGTATACATACATAGTCATCTCATAAACTGAACAAGACGGCAACTTGCTCAATTTCAAATCTTTTGGCGCATGAAATTTCATCTCTCGCCATCAATATCTTTGCTATTTGAAAAAAATCTAACATTTATTACAGCCCACACTAAAACTAAGCAAGCTAAACACACCCTATTTGACAATTTTAAAATTATTTAATAAGATTAATTCCAGCTAAAAGCCTACATGAATACATCGGTGAATATTGACTTGAATTAGGTTAGTTACTATAAATAATAAAAGAGGAACGAACTCAACCATTTCACAGCTGAGTGCTTGCGTTATTTGCTACAGCAGCACGTATATTTATAGAGTGCTATAACAAAATTTTACGGTAGGTAAAGCAAATCGCTGCAATTATTTTTTGAGGCCAAGAGTATTCTATAAACTGATCTCTCATCGCACTTGCATTCGTATATACGATGGTTGTTGACATTCATCCATTCTTAATAAAAATAATTGTAAAGCACTGACTTAGAATTGTTGCTTTTAGTCAGTTGCATAATTATTCATTCTACTAACTGAATTTGGACAATATTATATACACAGCAACATTCTTTGCAGAGACAAATTTGCAAAGCAATTCAGCATGTACATATAGTGTAAATTTTGCAATGAAGATAGAGCGCAGTTGTATATTTGTAAATGACGTGATTTACATGTTCCAACTTAACTTCTTAAAACCTAAACAAAATTGTTGACAACCAGTAATTTATGGATGCAAGTGGCTATAAAAATGTGCTGGGATTCAGGAAGTAGAAATCAGACCTGTGGTATCCCGACAGAGTTCCACGATTAAAGATAGGTTAGTCTCTGAACGTTTGCCAAAAAGGATACACCGTCTTGGCACCGTTGTCTCCCCAACCAGTGGAAAATGTTATATTCTTTCCACTTCTAAAGATACATTCAGACTCGTGAAACATCTCGAAACGGTTACGAGCTGAAAAATACATCCCGTATCATTTCCAATTTATCCTGTTGAATATAAGTTATTATATGCTTCTAATTTCATCACAGCAAGAGCAGCTAGTGTATACTGAACAGTTCCACAATTGGCACACAGAATTCGCATCGCATTTCAGACCAACGTTGCTAGAAATAGAGTATTTTAACTTGCTTCAGCATAGAACAATGATCCTGCAGCAGTAAAAATTACTCATCGCAGATTTAAAGGCTGTGAGATAATTGTAAACACGACTGTATACGAATG
The DNA here is from genome assembly GCA_023279145.1 of Glomeris maerens. NCBI lineage: Eukaryota > Metazoa > Arthropoda > Diplopoda > Glomerida > Glomeridae > Glomeris > Glomeris maerens. The sequence goes on along the minus strand of WWPM01003555.1, from coordinate 1,847 downwards.
GCACATAGAGTATCAAACGTTGGAGGAGATGGAGACTCTGAGAAAGATAGAAATCCACCTCAGCCAGACCTGTTATTCCGCATGTCCAAGAAAATCGCACAGCTAACAAAGGTAAGACTTCCGAATTAACTTCATAAAAATTAGCTGTGTAAATATCCATTTGAAATGATTATCAATAGGAAAAAATGTTCTAATTGGCATGAAACCACATATTAATTTCTCTAAATTTGCATGATCATCAAATTAAATTAACACCATTAATACACAGATATAGAATCTTCCAATGATACTGCATTGGGAAAATAACTGAATGTACAAATATGCATAGATCTCGTCTATGTATAAGCTATACCAAGAGTACCGTATGCTTTTGCAAGTCCACACAGTTCACTAGCCCATGGAAAAACAATAGCAAAAAATAGCTCGTAAGTCAAGTCTGTTATCACTTCCAAACTGAAGTTTTGCAATACAAGGTTAGCATTTTTTGTGATATTCCAGTCATTCACGAACTGTCTCGTTGGATCTAAAAATCTACACGTTTTTGTGAGAATATCAAACTTATTTAAAGAATTTACATTATGAACTAACTACACATGTTGGCGCATATTATCGGTTGTTGTTATTTGTGTTGAATGTGTTTCTAAAATTATAAACAAGATATTTTTAGAAAATGTGTCATACTGTTCATGCAATTAGGCCCACGCTTGGAAGTGCATCTTCAACAACAGATGTGAACTCATTGATAGGCCTACACTTTCCAGTTCCACCAACAAAACAGATCTGTTTAGTGTTTGAGAATGTTATATAAATACTATATTTTATGAATACATATATAGCTGGTCTTTATATGACATGGTGTAATAACACATTATAGTATCACAGAAATTACCGTCTGCATTGTTATCTATCATTTCATGTTCATATTCACAATAAAGATTATGGTAATCAAGCTTTGTAACCAAAAAACATATTGGGACGACAAATTGAACAACAAAAATATTAAGATCTGAGGGTGAAGACTGTGATGCAGATCTATCTGGGTCTAATTTTGAATTAGAACACCGGCGAGTAAATTGGGACAATAAGGAAATCGCCAGATGGTTACACGATATTTAAGTCACTGAAGTTTGTAATGACTATAATAATTATTCATCATTATTTAGCAGGAGGCGGATAGAAAGTCTTTCCTAGCTGTGCAAATCGCCACTAAATTGTCAGAAAGGAAAAGGTTCCAGCTTGATGCGGGTCCCCTCAAAATCTGCATTATAATGCCTTCCCTATAGGGAAGGCATTCCGTGAATAGACATACAATAGTCTGCATGACAAAAAACAGGCGCACTGACTGACTGCCCATAGTCAACAACTTTATAAATAAATTAAGAATAGCAAACGCACTTCGACACACTTAATATAATTAGAACAATAAAATGAACTCCACTCATTTACGAGTATCCTGATCAATGACATATTGTTTAAATATCAAAATTATGATCCCAAATACCATGATAATCGAATTAAACAGATAAAGAGGGCTCTGCCTGCATTTTTCAGCTAACAATTCGTAATGAATGCCAGCAAAATTTCCAATAAATCATAATGTGTAATTTAGTTCAGGTTACAATGTTTTCGCCTGTGTTTTGGACCAAAGGAAGCAGGGGCGGATAACCCATTGTTGGATCGATGAATTTACTCATGTGCCGGTGCACATGAAGATCGTTACTGGGTTTCCATGTCAACTCAACCAAAAAAGCAACAAAATTTCACCACATTCCCTCAGATTTAATCGATATTTTTTGTAGAGATAAAGTACGAAAATTATATTTTCAACATTTTTATGGAGGGGGGGG